>BJCO01659958.1:0-11108 GCA_018326465.1 Flaveria floridana | reverse complement strand
TTTATGTGTTTCCAGTTGGCAGGTAACGTTGCTGGGGATGGCACGGGTGGCTACTCGGCTCTTTTGGATGGCATTCTTTTGATTAATGTTTTTGCATTGTAATACGAACAAACGATGTTTTGTAAAGAATATTGAATTAACTTGCAAAAGCATTTACATATAAATGAATGGTTATTTTAATGATCCGCTGTGATGTTTTATGAAATATGAATGTAATTAATTGTTTTATGTGCAATGATTGACAAGATATAAGTGTCCCGGGAACGGGGCCTTACAGGCAAGACAACAAATAGTCACAGATGATGAACCGATGAACACAAATTTGGAAAATGAAGTGGTTGTTCCTGCAACTCCTGTGACTGGGATAAATGTATATCATCCCAAGGAAAATATCATCGGGGATCTTCTCTCTGGGGTACAGACAAGAAATCAACTGTACACTACTGACTGTGCAGCTATAATGAAAAAGGGATATGTGCATGATGGGGCATTCAAATGTTTTGTTTCTCAAGTTGAGCCCAAGTATGTAAGTAATGCCTTGAAAGATAAGGCATGGGTTAATGCAATGCAAGAAGAACTTCTACAGTTCAAAAAGCTAGGTGTTTGGACACTAGTGGACAGGCCGAAGGGTGCCAAGGTTATTGGAACAAAATAGGTTCTTCGCTACAAGAAAGATGATCGAGGAGTCATTATCAGAAACAAAGTATTATTAGTGGTTCAAGGGTTCAGACAAGTCGAAGGCATGGACTAAATGAAGTTTTTGCACCAGTGGCTAGGATGGAAGCAATCAGGATTTTCCCAGCTTATGCATCCTACATGAAGATCAAGGTCCACTAGCTAGATGTGAAAAGTGCTTTCCTTCATGGTGACATCTGTGAAGCAGTATACATCAGTCAACCCGAGGGATTTGATGATCCTTATCATCGGGACAGGGTATATAAATTAGACAAAGCTTTGTATGGTTTACATCAAGCCCCGTGAGCCTGGTATGAGAAACTCTCCACACATCTGTTGAAACATGGTTTTTGAAGGGGAGTAATTGACTACACGTTGTTCCTAAAAGAAGTGGATGGTGATCTACTTATGGTTCAGATATATATGGACGACATAATCTTCGGTTCCAAAAACGAAGACTTATGCAAAGAATTTGAAGCAGTGATGAAAGCTGAATTCGAAATGAGTGCAATGGGAGAAATAAAGTTCTTTCTGGGATTACAGGTGGATCAGATCCCTACTGGCATCTTTCTACATCAGATTAAGTATGTTAGACACATTCTAAGTCGGTTTGACATGGAGAATGTCACTGTTGCTAGTACACCTCTTGCCACGAATCACGATGTGGCACCTAATGAAAATGGGGATTTGGTGGATGCCACCATGTATCGTGGGATGATCAGATCTCTCATGTATCTCACAGCCTCTTATCCTGATATCATGTACGCCACGTGTCTCTACTCAAGATATCAGTCAAAATCAAAGGTGAACCATCTCATTGGGGTGAAACGGATTTTTCGTTATCTAAAGGGCACACCAACACTGGGGTTGTGGTATCCTCATGATGATGACTTTGAACTTACTGCATATAGTGACTCGGATTATGGAGGCTTTGAGATGAATTATAAGTCAACATCTGCGGGGTGTCACTTCTTTTGAAGGCGGTTAGTCACATGGCAATGCAAGAAGCAGACTTCGGTTGCTCTATCAACATGTGAGGTTGAATACGTTGCTGCTGCAAGCTGCTGTTCTCAAATCATTTGGATTCAACAGCAAATGCGGGACTACGGTTTGCAATTTTCTAACACTCCCATTTTTGTTGATAATTCTGCTGCTATAGTTGTCGCTAAATATTTGGTACAACATCCTAAAACTAAACACATCGGCATAAAATATCACTTCATACATGACTGTTTTGAAAAATAATTAATCGATGTGATTATAATTAACATGGATTTTCAGCGCGCCGGCCTCTATACAAAACCATTTGACAAACCACGATTTCTTTATCTATTAGAGGTTAATGGCGTCAAAAAGAAAGAAGATGTGATTCCTAAGGAATCAATTTAATAGTCTGACAAAGTGTCTTCAGTTCTTTATTTTTCCTTTTATTTTTTATTTTCTTTTTCATGTATTTACTATTCCTTCTAGTCTGATATTTTTCTCGTCTTTGAAAACTTTAAAATCACAAAAAGATTTCCTGTTTTAAAGTTTTAGGGGGAGAATTTCTAAAAGGGGGGCGGGGTTAGGGCAGGTAAGCTGATAGGCAAAGACAACAATTCTGAGAAAGCAGTTCAATGCTATGGAAAATGATTGTACACAGGCATTGAATTAATTAGGACACCAAAAGGATTTTCCTTTCTACATTTTTCTGATAAATTTAAAATCACAGAATATTTTAAATCTGAGATATCAATGCCTAACAAGTTGGAAAATGATAGTAAGCTAGTTTGTTATTGTGGTTACATAGAGAAAGTAGATCTAGGGAGTTGCGAGTCCACTATACGATGTGTAGGTAGGTTCAACATAATAGACTAGTAGACATCATTGGTGATGCACATAAAGTAAATCAATCAACAAGTTGTTGGTTCCCAGTGTATCCCTGATCTACACAATCAATTAAGTTCCAATAAGGGGTGAGGAGCAAATGAAAGCCACAAATGTGTGCAAACGCCCCAAAACAGAGCAATGAAGATGACAAATGTCGTAAAGCATCAAAATAAGTGCTAAATGCAATCAAGTTGATGATTGTTGTATTAAATATCAAATTGTATTGCTCAAATAAGAAGATAGGTCTTGCGCCTCTCTGCTGTGCGATGACACTGACCTGAGGCCTGACATAAGCTACATGTTCCACGAATTCATTGTTATTTGCCCCTCTCTGTTGTGCGGTGTCACTGACCTAAGGCGTGGCTTCTCTTTGAAAGCTCTTAGAACAATCTCTTTTTGACCACCGGACCGCTCAAAAATCTCCAGAGGAAGATTGATTACCATATACCAGAGGCATCCACGAACACTAGTTGATCTAATTCACCTAAAACGATCATTGATGTATGTCAAAAATCTATGTGTGAATTTAAATGGATAAACATACTGACAATCGTAGTGGCTGCAACTATTGATGGTCACAATCAAAGTGTGCTACATAACTGTTCCAGCATGATTTCCTGTTAGTGCTGGTGATTCTTAGATGATAGAGATTCTATGAATTGTACTTATAATGTCCTCTGCCATTGTTATAGCTACTAAAAGTTCCAAATAATTGCGTTTTTGTCTGTATGATTCCATATGAATCTTTCTTGAATTGATTTCAACCCTCCTTAAATGAAAATTATAAAATAAACTGGCTGATCGGTGGCCAATGACCATGAAGCACAACATTTGTGCTTACCTAAACCCGACTTCAAGGAATGTTGTCGAGTTCATAGGAATTATAGAATTCCTAAACAGATCTAGGATTCACTCAGCTATCTCCACTGCTTGCACTCCATATAGATCACTGTAGCAAGCATTTTGGAAAATGCTGTAGTTGACCATTCTGTTGAGCCTTACCGAATCAGGAGCTTGATTTTCGATGAGCAGATAGATGTTGGAGAAGATGATCTGAGAAGGGTACCAGGTCTGGGAGATGATGGGGATCATCCGATCAAATTACATCCCCTGGTTGTACGAGGTTGCTTCTTGAGAATTAAGTACTCCGGTGACATCAATGTCAGTGTGCTTAACAAGAGCAACATGTGCCCACCCTTTAAGTACTTGGCTCACATTATTCTCAGATGTATTGCATCAAGTCGAGGTGGATTCGATAAGCTAAGCGATCAGATGCAGAATGCTTACGTGGCTCTAGTCCTGAACCATCCGCTCAGCTTCTCCAAAATGTTCTTCAACTACATGAGGGAGATCATTGAGGTGAAAGGAAAAGAAAGCTTCTGTATGTACCCAAGATTCCTCCAGATGATTATCAACGAGAAGCTTCCAAACCTGCCTAAGAAAAAGGATGACAAGGTCATTCTAGAGGTGATGGATGATACAACACTGGGCAGGATGAAGGTGTACCGGGGAAAGCCACAGAAGCCCCCAGTTTGACGTCTATTTGGGCATCTGACTAAAGAAGATTATGTTGCACCTAAAGGAAGGAGGTGGCACCATGTTGATAGTGATTCTAAGGTTGAAGATGTTGTGGTTCCTGATGAAGATCAGGATGATGATGATGATGATGACCATAATGATGGTTAAGGCGGTGGTGATGGCTCCTCTACTGCTGGGGGTTCTAAGAAGGATGCCATCAACCCAGATGTCCCCATCATAGAGAACATTCAGAATTTTGACTTAGAAGAGGAAGAAGCTGATTCTGAGGAGGAACCTCTGGTCAGGCAGGTTGGAGGGAGCTAGGTGGCCACTGACAAAGGCAAGGAGACTATTGGTGTGTGACAGTCTAAGTCAGCTGGAGCGGATAAAGAGGAGGCTGATCATTCCTACACTTCTGATCAGCCTACCTCAAAAGGAAAGGATGTCGCATCTCCCTCTGGCTCAAGGAAGAAGAGGATGGCCAGACCTTCCTATAAAAAGGGTAAGCACCCGAGGTTAGTGCTTCATAGCTCATCTTTGCCCTCCCAAACCTCCACTGCTACACCTAGTGCCACTACCACAGTCCCACCTACTACCACCATCTCACTCCCCACTACACAGATACCTACGCCAGCCTCACCCACAAGAACCTTAATCATTACTCCCTAATTCCCACACCTATATATACAACCTCCACAACCAACCCATCCACCTCCCATGTCGGCACCTCAACCCAGCAACCTTCCCCTTCTAAGAGTTCCCCTCTACCCACAGTGGGTCTGGAGGAACAGCTTGCCAGCCTTAACATGTTGGTGCTCAAGTTGTTGGCAGCTGATGATCTAAAGACTGCCCAGATTAACCAGCTGACGTCAGTGAATGCAGCACAAGGCCAACAAATTGCCAAACTGACTAAGGAGAACGAAGCCCATGAGCGTGATTTAGTTCGAGCTCATAAGGCCCTTCAAGCTCAGAATGAGCTGGTGCTGGCATGTACCAAGAAGATTGAGGATCTAGAGAAGAAGAATAAGAAGATTATGCTAAGATTGAAAGGGAGGAAGGAGGATTCCTTGACGATAAAAGGTGATGGAGATGATGATGATGACGACTCGAGTGATGATGAGTTTGACGATGATGATGATAAGGTTGATGTGAAGGAAACTGACCATGAGAAAAAAAGGATGACAATGATGATGAAGATCAACCTCAAAGTGAACGTAAAGCTCCAACTTCACAACAATCTAATAAGGAGGGAAGAACTAAAAGAAATCAAGATCAAGGAGCTTCATCCTCTACACCTCAAGATAAAGATCATCAAGAAACTGATCAATGTAATGATTGACATGATTATGTAATTTGAACTTATGAGTATTGACATGTTTTAAATTAATGAAATTGAGTGTCAACTTATATGAAATGTGATGATGTTTATTAAACTTTGTTGTGTTTGTTTATTTTATCTAGCAGATAAATCTCACCAGATCGATGAACATGATGTTGCACCCGTTCAGCAAATCAAGACCCAGTTCACTATGATTCTTGATTTGCAGGGGATTGTCAGATGATCGGTGGGTTATGCGCCAGAAGAAAGGGAGATCATTCATGACTTATCAGATGAGCAGATAGCAGAAATGTTTAGGCTCAACCCCGATGAGATCATTAGAGACGCACCAGAGGTAGACATTATTAGTGATGAAGAACTACACGGTTTAGATGAGGTGGAGATTAAGGATGTCATGTCTGATTATTATCCTCAGTACACAAATGACGATGGTGATGCCGTACTGAACTTTGGTGAAATGTTTGACAGTGACAGCTTTGACAAGATAAATAAGAAGGTCACTAAGAAAGAATCTATAGAAAAGACCGCTCAAGCTGAGGATGCTGATGTCGAATAAAGAAAAGCTGAATGGGCTGATTGTCAAGCTGAAATGAGGAACCAGCGTGCACCACCAAAGGAAAATGCCTACATGAAGCTATATAAAGTCAAAAGGCATCAGAAGGTATCGTGGAAGATGATCCAGCTGGGATTACTTTGAAGACTTGAATGTTTATGCTGTGAAAAGAGAGAAGGGGATAGAGTACTTCATACATCCCCATGATCTAAATACTCTACCTGGTTTTGAGCTGAACAGACAGGCAGGTTTAGACCTCCTGTATGCTGACCCGAGAAAGATGTCAGGATGGTTTGAAAGAGCTTTAAAGAGAGAATATCTTACTAAGTGGGTGAACTTCAAACCTTAACAACCAAGGAGGTTCCTGAGCAAAATAGATATAGATCCCATTTCAGGTAGACCAAAAGTGGTTCTGAAATGGAGGCCACCCACGACAATGACAAAGATTCGTTTAAGGAAAATGCCATAGAACTTCACGTCTCACTTCAAGTGGTGGTATTATGACCAGAGGACAGGTGAAGCCGTGATTGTACTAGATAGAGATGGAAAGATTGAGACTATCAGGGTGTTTGACCTGATGTGGCTTACCAACTTGTCTAAGGATGATGTATACACATTATACATGTGGCCACTGTTCTATGACACTCTGGACATAGTGCAAGCTCTTCAATTCCAGCATGTCATCACATTATGCTTCACGTTCGAAATACATGCTTGGGTCACAAAAGAAGAAAAACTGAAGAAGTTTGCTGAGTGTGTGAAGAATGTTAGACATTAGAGAGAACTAGGTCTAAGGGGGAGTTTGTTGATACATGATGTCCCTAGTTCATTGTACTTTAATGTTTATGTCTTTATTCTTACATATGTGTAATACAATAGTATTTTTAATGAAATGATATGTGTTTGAATGTCTATTTACTATTGAATGTGTAGTGCTCTTATAGTGTTTATGTACACGCTTAAATGAATATTATATATGGGTTTGTAGTAGTTATACATAGTTCTGAGTTAATAATGATTCAGGAATGTGTTTGACTTAGTCTTATGGTTATCATGCTAATGGACCATGCTTATGGACCAGTCACACGACTGAACCACTGGCTCAGTCGCATGACTGAGTCATAAGACTGGCTCAGTCGCATGATTGAATCAATCTTATAGTTCAGTCGTGAGTATGAATGAATCGCAAGGCTCAGTCACATGACTGAACCATGCTAATGGCTCAGTCGTACGACTGGATACTACAACCTATAAATACCACTGAATTCGTGGAAAAATATAACACTTCAAATTATTCCATACCCTAGCCGTCCAGAGAGTTCTATCACGTCCATCCAAGTTCATAGTTCGTTCCGCATAGTTTTCTAATCAATTCTTAACGTCGGTCTATCGTTAGATTGATCCGGGTTTCGTTCTCACTGATTGGATCGCCAATCAAATAGGATTCCGCACTATTTGATTAGGTTACACATTGAATCAGTTAGTACTCCGTACGTACACAGTCCTATCAGAATTTAGAGTACACATTTTGGTATGATATTTGCATATTACAAGTTTTAAACAAAAAAATATAAATTATTTTAGTCGCAAATGCATCACAAACATTAAAAACAGAATTGAAATAAAAATAAGTGTTTGTCGCAAACGAGTCACAAACATAAATATATCAAATAATTCTGTTAAATTTTAAGATTTTATTAACATAATATATATAACAATTAGGAGGGTGCTAGGGAAATACGTAGCAAATTCTGAGGCATTTCTTTTGTTGTAACCGTGCCAGTAAATTGCATCGAATTATGTCATAAACAATTTCCCATAAGGGATTATGCAACAAAATTTGTTTTCCTACGCAATTGCGATGGAAAAACGCGTAACAAATTTTTTTTTCTAGTAAGTATGGAAAGTTGAGATTGATGTGAGTCTAATTGTTAGTTCGGATTTATGCTAGTCAATAGTTTGGAATTATTAAAATCTAATATAATTAGATTTTCTTATTTCATTTATTTTAGTTAACTGATGTGAAAAAGGTATTTGGAAAACGAATATAATAATGGTAATCGACATTAAAATCATTTAAATTTAAATCATTTAATACGATTGCATTAATCATGTTTCTCACATCTTTGATATTTTACTTTTGAATTAATACATTTATTCACACTCGTCTAATACACAGATTTGTAAAGCTAATATCTAAATTATAATTAATGACTCTTAGCTAACTCTAATCTTTAAGAACTTTGTGTTTTTACCATATTGGGTTTCTTTTTTACATAATAAATTTCTTTTTACTCATATCATAATGTATATGTTATTAAGAGTGGTGCACAAACAACAAACCAATAAAGCTAGCTGTAGCGTGATGTTTACACCACAAACTTGTTTGAATCAATTCATCATCATCATCATAATTCTCAAGTTACATCATCGTCAACACAATTATTATCATGAACACATCTTATATATGTGAACGCAGGTTTACTGTGCACCATTATAATCATCATCATCCATACATCATCCAAATCATGTTTAAAATTATACTAATCACTAAATCATAGTAAACGTCAATGATCATTTGACCTAGTGGTCAAGATGAAGGCGTTAGGTTTTGCCTCTTTTAGAGGTTTAAGGTGACGAATATTACTAACTTGGTGATACTAACAACTAACCATTACACACCCGTTTAAAAAATATAATCATCGTGAACCCATTTTGACAACATCATCATCTCTCATCTATCATCCACCACCACATTAATTTTACTCCTACATATTCATAGTTAATTGTGCGAATACTTATAATATATTATATTTGTAAATGAAATTTGATTTTGCTTTGGTAAATTTTAATATATTGTTTTACGAAATTTCAAACATATCGTTACAACGTGTTTATTTATCTATATTTTGATATGAATGTAATTTGTTCAATATTTATCTTCACAACAATGTAATTTTGCACGCTGCAATTTTATGTTTGTGTTATGCAACTTTAAAGTAATTACGTATCATAATGCTGTAAAAATTGTTTTGTACGTATCATAATTACGCTGCAATTTTATCCCATCGCACTGAGCGGAGGGATTCCCACTAGTTGTTTATAGAAGTGTTAAAAAAAGTCAAGGTGCTTTAATAAAATTATAATGATAAATATATCGACTACAAGCAAATATTTTCAGAAACGGATCGGACGTCGAACCAGACGCTTTATTGGTTTGGTGGTCGGATCGGATTTAAAAATATAAGTAATTTATAAATGATTTATATATGTATTTTATAGTTATAAATAAAACATAACTATATTTGTATATCTAACATATTAATTTATGGTTCAACACCCCGTTTTTACTCATTAAAATCAAAAAAAATACCAAAATCCGGTTCGAACCAGTTTGACACTGGTTCGGGATGAACCGGCTGGTTCGACCAGACAAAAATGATCCATAGTGAATCGGACCGGCTACCTAGCAGATCCCCGGTCGGACAGATTCGACCGACCGGTCCGATCCGGTCGTAATAACATTGCTACAGGCTAATGTGTTTGGAAGATTTTGTCGTCACTCAGATCTAGTATAATTAATATATTGTGACATAATTTATGTCCCTACTTTTTCTAAATTAATTGACAACTCCTAACAACCGAAATAAATTAGGTTTTTTCTTTATTATTTCTTGAACATGATTGTTGTGGACCGAGAGGACGAGCAAAGAAAATGTGTTAGTCGGCATCCCCGTGTCTTTTTTTACCTAAGAGTTCGAAAGATACGTTAAATCTTAAATACTGTAAAATGCATGTAGATAAGAAGTGGACAGGGAGTCCACCTGAAGAAAACGTAAAACTAAAGTTTTAAAACAAAAGGCTTATACTTTAATAGTATATTGTGCATATAGTTTTTCTAGTTTAACCAATTTTAGAAAAGGTTGTTTTAATATTTAACTTGCAGTGTGTGTGCGCGTGTACACATATATGTCATTAAGTCATAGTGATATAGTGTGTGTATATATATATACACATATGTTGAAGCCTTGATATAAAAACAAGCAAACAAACAAACAAGCCCAGTAGATCCCACTCAAGAGCAGGGTCTGGGGAGGGTAGATGGTGGCGAGTCTTTCCTCTATCTTGGGAGATAGAGAGACCGCTTCCGAAGAGACCCCCGACTCGATAACAAAAATTAAAATCAATAACAGCAGGAGTCATAAAATACGGCAAACCACACATGTGTATATATCACAAAAAAAGCTCGGAAGGTGTGTACCACAAATAAACGGCAAGAAATCGCGAAGAAGGGCGGATTGAGGAAAAGAGGGGACCCGTAACAAGTCTATGTCTACCCTTCCTACCCACAGATCCCGCTAAAAATTCTTAATTTTAATTCTACGTCTCCACTCACTCCTATCCTCGATCATGTGCTCAGAGAGGTGCAAGTCTACCATATCTCGCCTAATTATCTCGTCCCAAGTCAACTTAGGTCTACCTCTACACCTCCTACTCTCTACGTTGATGTTCTCTACTTCTCGCACTAGTGCTACCATCGGCCTCCGTTTTACGTGCCCAAACCATCTTAATCTTCCCTCACGTATTTTATCCGTGATACAAACCACCTCTAGCCTCTGTCGAAACACGTCGTTTCTTATTCGATCCAATCTTGTGTGGCCACACATCCATCTAAGCATTCGCATTTCCGCGACCTCTATTTGTCTCTGGTGCAATTTCTTTATAGCCTAACAATCCGTTCCATATAACATAGCTGGGCTTACTGCCACTCTGTATAGTTATCCCTTTAGCTTTGTTGGAAACCTCTTATCACACAGGATCCCTGATGCTGCTCTCCATTTGCACCATCCTGACTGCACACGGTGAGCTACGTCGCTGTGTATCTCCCCGTCCTCTTGTACGTACGATCCCAGGTATTTGAACCTAGACGTCTGTGGTACCGTCATACCCTGGATACTGATTTGGGTGTCCTCTTCGTCCTCGCCACTAAAGTTACAATGCATGTAAATCTGTCTTAGAGTGACTTATCCTTAAGCCTCTACCCTCTATTGCAGCTCTCCACTGTTCTAGCCTCTCGTTAAGCGCCGTTTTAGATTCTGATATTAAGACAATATCATCCGCAAACAGCATGCACCACGGGACTGGCTCTTGTAT
>BJCO01659288.1:0-13653 GCA_018326465.1 Flaveria floridana | reverse complement strand
GTGGAGTTGTGAGGGAGACTTGTGGTGGGGGTTTGAGGTGGTGGTGGTGGTGGCGACGGAGGTGGTGGTGCTGGCGACGGAGGTGGTGGTGGTGGTGGAAGGTCCAGCGGTGGTGTGTGGTGGTGGTGGTGGTATGTTGTGTGTGGTGGAGATGGTGATATTTTTATAGCCCTTAGGGGTATTTTGTTTTTTTTAAAAAAATCTAACAGAAAATGTTAACACCATTCGAAATTTGGACTGAAACATACAACTTTTTTAAAATTCGGTACTCAAATGGAGACAAAATAAACGTTGGTACTCAAGTGGAGTCAATTTGCAAAACACAGGGACCAAAACCGAGATTAACTGTAATGGAAATGACGACCTGTTAGCATTGAAGCTTATATATTTTAGGAATGGAGGCTAACTTTCAATCAATTGAATTTGATATTGGGTTCCATCTATTGGTTTTCATTTTTAGTTGTAACAAGAAGGCGATTGGATTTATTAGGGTTAATTTTTATGTGAAGAATTTTTCATGAACCAGAAGTTGAAGGTGGTAGCAATGGCTGAAAAAACGAACCCGCTGGTGCTGGTCAGCAGCTAGTAGGAGGGGTGATGGCCTGGTGGGGTGGGGGTTCAGTGGTGATGTAGGTTTAAGGAGATGGGTATTGCTTTAGTGGGCCACCTTCAACTCATGAATGTTAATTTTAAGCTTTTAATACTTTTTAAATAATTTGTGTTTTTTAACAAAAGGGTATAATGGTTTTTGTATGCTTGGTTAACTAGAAAACTTAACATGCATGCATATTGCATACTAGGGGCTAAATATGCAACATGCTCATAAAACTTTGATCATCTTTATATCTTTTCAAATTTGCGGACTAAATCTATAATATAATTAAACCACATGAACCATTTATACAATTAACTCTTCTCAAATATAAGATTAGATTCAAATAAAAGACTTTAAAGTCTAAAAGGCCTAGATGTATCCTAAACTTGAATATATATATGATTAAACTCGGTTCGTTGTGTCTAGTATTTTCAAGTCATTTTATCAAATACTTTTAGGTCATCGGGTTATATGTATTCATCATTATATTTTACATTATAAATCATTTCGTGTTATTTGTCATTAATTGTTGTTTACATATTAGATAAAGTTATTACTTTTTAATCATTATGTCTACATATTAAAAGTATACAAACTTATCAGTTTAGAAAATGCATTGTGTCAAATAGATATAAGTCATTATGTCATATATTTTCATTATTAAATTATATGTATCTATATTTATGTTTATATTTTAGGTTATTTCATGTAATTATGACATTATTTTTTATGTATTAGAAGAAATTTTTATGATTATAGGAAATACACAACAATATTATTTCAATAGAACTTATCATTTTACAAAAACATGATTGTGTTATAAGGAAACACAATGACATAGGAAAGCACAACAAGGCACTGGAAAACATAATGAACTGGGATGTAATTTAATTTTAATTTTTATATATAACGATACTTACTTATTTTATAGATAAAAAAACATTCGTTTTTATGGTGTTATGATTATTAAAAAATAAATTCATATGCAAAAATATTGAACGTTTAAAAAATTAAATGACTTGTAAAAACCAACAAAAGCTTACACAACTAAATACCCTCCATCACCTTTTTTTTTTCTTATGATTTCTTCTCATCCTTGTATCATCTCTTAATTAGAAATTTGATGATTAAAATTATTTTTAGGCTTCTTAGAATAATTAACTATTTTAAAATAACCCGACCCCTCAAATATTATTTTTATTATACTCATTTTGGTTTGTTATTAACGAATTTAACAGTCAAGTTATACGGACTCATAAAAGATATTTAGAAATAACGACAATAAAAAAAATCATAAGATTGTCACATGACTCTAACTCGACTCTTAACCCTTAGTATGTTCGTTGGAAAACCAAACCTAATTTACATTAAAGCTTTAGGAAACATATGAAATTAGTTTTGTGAGTCATCTGGTTAATTATACAAATTGCAACTATTTAAAATGCTTAAATAAACATAAGACTTATATAAATTAACGTATTTAATTAGTTTGATGATGTTGATTTGAATCTAAATTTATTTATATTAAATATTCTAAATATTAAAATAAAATGATATCGCAACCTTTATTTATTCATCATGGTCAAACCAACGGTATGGCTCATTCCCAATCCTTGAATCAATTAGACACGGCTAATAACCCTATATTGATATTTCATATAAAATTTATATTTTGTTTTGTGTATATATTTCCACTATTTTGCCCTGACATGATATGTTGTATGATCATGATATCTGAATATGTAGTATTTATATCAAATATAAGATGTCCGAAAATGCATTTTGGAAATAAATAGTCGATTCTTTCTCAAAATCTGTAATTTTAAAAAATATGAGTAAACTTATAATGGGTTAGTGAGATTTCAAGTGTTAAATAACTGAAATTGAAATTAGTAAATAATTTAAATAAGGACAACAAATTAAAGTATGGAAAAATACCAAATAAAATTGACTAAGCAATAAATAGGTTCGACTTAGAGGGTGTCGAACTCCCAAATAAAGTTTAAGTTTCAACGCCCATTCCACTTCCACTACCTCTTAGGTCAAAGTCTACTCTTCCATACACATCTAAATAAAACACACCATTTCCCTTTTTTATTTATTTATGTGCATATACATATATGAAAAGCGTTAAAAATTCAGAAAGCTAAATCCCATATTCCTAATTAAGATGACAGGAAAAACTTTATAAAGGTCGATGAGTCCAAAAGAAATAATGATTATAACATCTTAGGGTTTGTTTGATTGCCTCTTAATCAGTCTCTCAATAGTTCAGATGTCTGAATGGTTCAGCACTTAATGGTTCATATTGTTTGTTTCGCTAGCAAATGTTTGAATAGTTCAGACATTTGCCTCTGAATGGTTAATCATTATACTAATACTGAATGGTTAAGAGTTCTAATGCTGAATGGTTAAGAGATCTAATGTTGAATGGTTAAGACCTCTTATATGGATTGGTTAGACATTTGTCTTTGAATATTTAAGTGATGTACTAGCTCTTAATTGTTCAACACTTAATAGTTCAGACCTCTTATTAGTTCCGCATTTAATCATTTAGATATTACCAAACAGCCCCTTAGTTAAATTTTATATTGGTTGTGGACAAAACAAATTTTCAATTTAAAAGAAATGATTCATCTCAAATATCATTAACGTATCTTAGTCGTGTTAGTTGTGAATGGAAGGACAACTTCATAGTTAAATTTGCTCGGGTTGGAACTATTTAGGGATATGTGACATTCTTAGAAGTTTTCAAGTAACTAAAAGTAAATCCTGGAGCTCCACATATATAAGATAGACAATATTGATGACACAACAAGCTGCATGTTACAGAATGAACGTGTGCATAGAATTGTGCAAGGATGTTTGTTCTAATACGTTTAAGTAACTAAATATATATGAAGAGGTTGTTGAATATGTATTAACATCCTGTTTATATAAATTTAACTTATAAGAAAAAATTAGAATAAAGGGTTGTGTATGATGAAGCCGGATGGTTAGGGTTGGTCATAGGACGTAACTAAATCGTTGGTAGAAAATATGAGCTATTAACACGGAGATTGTGATGTTAAAATATTTCCAATATAGTGATTAGTGGCGGAAAAACAACATCTTGGTCTAATGAACGAGATGGCGCCTACCAAACAAGAAAGGGAATCATGTAGATCCTAGTAAGATTGAGGTAGACAAGAACTAGGAAGCACCTAATACACCCTCAGGGACCTGTCAATTCTTGAGGTTAGCAGGATTTTACAGAAGGTTTGTTTTTAATTTAACAAAAATTGTTCAACCTCTCATATTATTAACCCAAAGGATAAGAAATTAAATTGAGGTTCAACGTCTCAAGTCGACATATGACAAACTTCGGTTCATTGAAGAACCGGTTGAGATCATGTATAAATATTAAGATACAAAAGCATAGTAAAATTTTAATTGTTAAGATTAGGTGGAACTCCAAGCAAGTTCTTGAATTTATTTAGAATCAGGATGACATTTATGCTCATTATAGGAAACAAGAAGCAATATTCCAACTGTAATTTTGTTAGGATCAATAATTAGACATGCTTTTTTTATGGGCGTGTGTTCTTTTATGGATGGCAGGGAACCCTAAACCTATGAAGGGGTTATTTAAGTTATGACTTATGAGTTTTTAATTTATATAAATTATACGACTCTATTAATTAAAGAGAGTTAAGAGGACAACACATCTCCTCTGGTCACTTATCACTAGGGGTGGTAAAATCAGGCTGCTTAGACAGGTTGGCTACAAATCGAAGTAGATTCGGGTCCAACTGGTACTTTCAAGACGGGTCAAGGGGGTAGATAGGGCTAAGTTAACTACAAACATATTTTGTCCTTTTTACTTAAGAGATTTAAGAGGTTATAAACACCTAAATACACTAAGGGTCACCTACCAACAAGTTTCCAGGGTTTACCTATTTGACCCGATGGAAGTTTAATGTAACCATAATGACATGAAAGACGTGATAGTTTAGCTACAACCCAACATCTATGAAGTTACCATTATTTTTTCTATAAATTTACAGATGTCAAGTTGTGTTTCACCTAGCCACATGTCACATCAACATGACATAACCGATAGGATTAGAGGCATTTTCATCGACCAACCAATCGAGCGATAATATGTAGTTATTTACTTAACAAGAACTTCCATATTCAATGTAGAACTAGAGTTTATAGTAACCTATGATGCCATGATCTTATGAAAAAACAATAGGTTCATTACAAATTTAAACTCATGTAAGAGACTGTATATCTAATAGTCAACTTTGTTAACCGATTCTTGGGATGCCGATTCTTGACATGTGGTTAGTTGGCTGCACATTCGTTACGAAATGTTCGGAGACAACTAATAATATCATTTGTTGTGACTTTTTTTTGTTATGTGTGAAATTAACTTCCAAGTGGGTACTTTTTAATTTGTATGGTCAAATATGTGAGGATTTTTGTTCTTGATTGTTTGTTGTTCTTCTAATCATAAAAGAATATTTAATAACATTGTATATAAGTTTTTGGATTCAAATTTACATATAACAAAAAATAACAATAATAAATTAAAGAAACAATAGAAAGGTAAGCTCTTGTTTAAAATGTTAGCAACGGGATGATTATTGATAAGGTAATAGAAAAGAGTATCATATGCGAGTTGTCGTAATCGTCGCATCGCGCGGGTGTACTACTAGTTTATTTATGTGCACAAACATATATGAAAAGCGTTAAAAATTCAGAAAGCCAAATCCCATATTCCTAATTAAGATGACAGGAAAAACTTTATAAAGGTCGATGAGTCCAAAAGAAATAATGATTATAACATCTTAAGGGTTGTTTGGCTGCCTCTTAATCAGCCTCTTAACGATTCAGATGTCTGAATGGTTCAGCACTTAATGGTTCAGCACTTAATGGTTCAGACTGTTTGTTTCGCAAGCAAATGTTTGAATGGTTCAGACATTTGCCTCTGAATGGTTAAACATTATACTAATACTGAATGGTTAAGAGTTCTAATGTTGAATGGTTAAGAGGTCTAATACTGAATGGTTAAGACCTCTTATCTGGATTGGTTAGACATTTGTCTTTGAATAGTTAAGCGATATACTAGCTCTTAATGGGTCAACACTTAATGGTTCGACCTCTTATTAGTTCAGTATTTAATCATTCAGATATTACCAAACAGCCCCTTAGTTAAATTTTATATTGGTTGTGGACAAAACAGATTTTCAATTTAAAAGAAATGATTCATCTCAAATATCATTAATGTATCTTAGTCGTGTTAGTTGTGAATGGAAGGACAACTTCATAGTTAAATTTGCTCGGGTTGGAACTATTTAGGGATATGTGACATTCTTAGAAGTTTTCAAGTAACTAAAAGAAAATCCTAGAGCTCCACATATATAAGATAGACAAGATTGATGGTACAACAAGCCGCATGTTACAGAATGAGCGTGTGCATAGAATTGTGCAAGGATGTTTGTTCTAATACGTTTAAGTAACTAAACATATATGAAGAGGTTGTTGAATATGTATTAACATCCTGTTTATATAAATTTAACTTATAAGAAAAAATTAGAATAAAGGGTTGTGTATGATGAAGCCGGATGGTTAGGGTTGGTCATAGGACGTAACTAAATCGTTGGTAGAAAATATGAGCTATTAACACGGAGATTGTGATGTTAAAATATTTCCAATATAGTGATTAGTGGCGGAAAAACAACATCTTGGTCTAATGAACGAGATGGCGCCTACCAAACAAGAAAGGGATTCATGTAGATCATAGTAAGATTAAGGTAGACAAGAACTAGGAAGCACCTAATACACCCTCAGAGACCTGTCAATTCTTGGGGTTAGCGGGATTTTACAGAAGGTTTGTTTTTAATTTAATAAAAAGTGCTCTACCTCTCATATTATTAACCCAAAGGATAAGAAATTAAATTGAGGTTCAACGTCTCAAGTCGACATATGACAAACTTCGGTTCATTGAAGAACCAGTTGAGATCATGTATAAATATTAAGATACCAAAGCATAGTAAAATTTCAATTGTTAAGATTAGGTGGAACTCCAAGCAAGTTCTTGAATTTATTTAGAATCAGGAAGACCAAATGAGGCTTAAGTACCTTCACATGTTCATGAATAATGTTATAGATGGTAATTTCAGTAGAGATTAAGGACAGAGTTCTTTTAACTGGGGGATACAATAACATCAATCACCAAACAGATGTGTTGATTTTGAATTTGACTTTAACTTTGACCATGATGTTGAATTTGATAAAAAAAAAAGTTAATATTGACTTAAACTGTAGACTTTAAGTTGACTTAGACTTGTTTTTATATGTATCATGCTTGGGAATGTATGATACGACCTCTAAAGACGGGATTTAGACCATTAAACCTAATGTCTATTGGTAGGATTACCAAATTGCCTTGTAGATATTAGAAAAATAATTGGGGGATGTATCTGGTTGTTGGATAATCATGCTTTTGGTATAAACTTTATACTATTGGTCTTGGGATTTTGATATGGTAGTTGGTATGCACGCATTGTCGAAACATACTGTAGGAAGCATTTGTTTTATGAAGTTTCCATTCCAATGCCGAAGAGGAAGACACCATGTTTATAGAGAACGAGCTGAGTAAGAAATGTAACTTATTTTGTGTATAAAAGCGAAGGAGAAGAAGATTGAGGACATACTTGTAGCTAGAGGTGACCAAAAAACCGGGTCCTGATCCGGAACCGGTTTTTTATCCTTTTTTTAAAATGGAACCAGGTTGGCCCAAACCGGTTTGGGCTCGACCCGGGCCGTAGGGTTGGAATAGGGTTGTGAATCTGGTGAGCGAAAATGGTTTAAAACCGGGTAGGAAAAAACCGGTTCAAAACTGGGTCATGAGGAGAAACCGGTTCAAAACCGGTTTGGGTGAAAAAACCGGTTTGAAACCGGTTCTCAAGGGATTCAAAAAAGTAGTCGTTATAGATCCGTTAAACTAGCAGTTGGAGCCAAAAACTAGCCGTTTTTGGTGTTTTTTCACCCATTTGACCCCAAATCCACTATAAATAAGTTGTGGGTGTTTTTGTTGATTCACAACAATCAAAAATTCTCTCTACACTCTAAAAACTCAAAAACAATCACTACTCACTTCACATTCTCAAAAACACTAGATACTCTCTTCGTATTCTCAAATACTCTCTCAAAAATGGCTCAATCATCTAGTGCTTAATCATCTGTTAGTTGTGACGCATCCTCTCAAAACGTGGTAGTTCGTATTATACCGACTACGAGGAACCCAGAAATGTGGAACAATTACGATATGTGTGAATTGTCAATGTGTGTGATTAAGGCTCGTTGCAAATTTTGTTTCAAATTGTTTGCACAAAATAATAATACCACTTTGAAGAATCACACTCAAACATATTGCAAAGCTTTGAAAGGAGAACCGTCTCGTGGTCAAACATCGATGATAAATGATGCAAATTTGTGGGCTTACAATGTCGATGCGGTTCGAGAGAAAATGGCACATTTTGTCATCCAAGAGAGCTTACCATTCAAGCACTTTGACAATGGTTTGACTCGACTCATTCAAAGAACACTCCAACCGCGTTATACACATGTAAGTCGTGCTACACTTAAAAGAGATTGTTTAAAAATGTGGAAAAAAGCTAAAAACGAATTAACTTCTTATTTTGAAAATTTACAAACCTGTGTTAATTTAACTAGTGATGTTTGGTCGACTCCCCATGGTTCACCGGACTCATACGTACATTTGTGTCACTGCCCATTGGGTTGAACCCGATTCATGACAAATGATGAAACGTACTATTGCGTTTGAATTATTTGATTATCTGCACACCGGTCACAATATTTTTTTATCTAATTGATAAAGTTATTAAAACATATAAATTGGAAAAAAAAATTTCTTCAATATCTTTTGATAATGCGTCTAATAATAACTTACGATAGAACATCTTAAATTAAAATATAAACCAATTTGTGAAGGTGTGTTTTTTCATAGTAGATGTGTTGCGCACATCATCAACTTAGCGGTTCAAGACGGTTTAAAAATGATTGAAAAAGTAAAAGATACTTTTAAACAAATGTTACGTGATATTTTTAGTAATAACCAAAGATATAGTAAGTATCGCAAGTTTTGTAAAGACGCAAATTCAAGGTGTTTAGGTCCGAATTGGGACGTACCAAAAAGATGGAATTCCACTTGTAACATGTTTAAAAATACTATTGAGCAAAGAGGAAGTTTAAAAGCCTTTCATAATACTTTAGTGAGTCGTGAGAAGGCGTCGGCTTACCATCCATTGGGTTGGGTTATTATTGAAGAAATAACAAAAATACTTCATGTTTTTAAAACCGCAACAACTTGTCTTTCTGGAGATTACTATCTAACAAGTCCTTTAGTTCTTCATCAAATATATTTAATGTCTTCAAAATTAAGTGAGTTGTCGTGTAGAGGTAGACCTTATTCGGATACGATACCTTCAATGAAAGATAAATTAAAAAAAAATATTTTAAAGAAATGCCTCCGGTTATTACTTACCCCGCTGCCTTAAACCCTTGCTTAAATATGTCAGGGGTTGAAACTTTACTTGATAAAATTACTTTGGATTTGAATTTACATGAAGAAAACCCATTTTTTGGTCAAATTTTAAAAACTAATTTTAATCAACATTTATCAAACATGTTTGATGTTTATTTAGCAAAATATGGTGAAATATCAAATATTCATCAATCAATGAGGCATGCTGCACAATCCGAAAGCTCAAGTGACCCAATGTTTGCTTTGTATAACACTTTAAGGGATAAGTGTAACAAACGTCTATGTGGTAACACTCCGAGTAGCGAACTTGGGAGATATGGTGGGACAAACTTTTTATCCACCATAACTCCACAAGATTTTAAAATTTTTAATTTGTTGGCTTGGTAGAAAGGTAAGTAAGATCAATTTCCTATCCTTTCCACCATGGCCTGAGATTTACTAACCGTCCAAGCTTCCACGGTAGCTTCGGAATCCGCTTTTTCTGTTAGTGGCAGGATCATTTCAATACGGAGAACTAGACTCACTCCGCAAGCGGTTGAAATATGTATTTGCTTAAAAGATTATTTGGATGCCGCGGAAAGAATTCAAGACAAATTCTCTTTAGAAGGAGAACTGGAATACGAAACCGAATTATACGAAGACGAAGTAGAGGGTGGATTGACACCCGGAATGACCGATGATGAAGCAGCATATGATGAATACCTTCGTACTAGTTCGGAGAGGCGAAGAATAAACATATGAAAATACAAAACATATGAAGACGACGTTATTTTTTGTTATTAGTGGTTTTGTATTTGTAATATTTTTATGTTTCTTATTTTATGTATTTTATTTTAATATTTACAACTTAAAATAATTTCATGTTTTTTTATTTTATGTACTTCATTTCAATATTTAAAACTTAAAATAATTTCATGTTTCTTATTTTTTGTATTTCATTTCAACATTTACAACTTAAAATAATTTCTTGTTTCTTATTTTGTGTATATTTTCATGTTTCTTATTTTATGAATTTCATTTCAATATTTATAACTTAAAATAATGAATAAAAAATGATTTTTTAGTCAATTTTGAGGAAAAAATATTAAAAAAACCGAACCGGTTTGGAATCGAACCGGTTTCCAACCCGATCCAAACCGGTTCAACCAAGTTGGGTTTTCAAGCCACTAAACCGGTTTTCAACCCGAACCGGTTTGGTTGAAACTGGTTTGACCACAACCCTATAAAACCCGAACCGGTTTAAAACCGGTTTCGGTTTTAAAAAAACTGATTTGTCATCTCTACTTGTAGCGCAAGACCTTCTTGAGGTATTTCCGAAAGACTTGAAGGGGCTACCTCCTCCACGACAAGTGGATTTGCGAATTGACTTAGACCTTGATGTAATCCTTATTGCTAAAGCTGCTTATCACGTAGCACTCGTAGAGATGCAAGAGTTATCGAACGAAATTCAAGAATTATTGAGTAATGTTTCATACAGCCTAGTCACTCACTCTAGGTTGAACTGGTGTAATTTCTTAAGAAGAAATATGGATCATTCTGGATGTGTATAGATTAATGGAAGTTAAACAAGCTAACAATTAAATAGTTACCTGTTTCTGAGAGGTAAATGACTTGTTTGATCAATTGCAAGGGTCGACCTACTTTTTCAAGATCAATCTCCGATCGAGATATCATAACTTGAGAATTCATGAAGACGACATACCGAAGACAACTTTTAGGACTCACTATGGGCATTACGAGTTCCTGTTTATACCTTTTAAGCTAACCAATGCACTTATGGTAGTATTTATGGATCTGATAAACCGCGTATGCAAGCCATACCTTGACTGTTCATCATAGTCTTCATTAATGACATTCTTATATACTTACAAGCCAAGGAATACCATGAGCAGCATTTGAGGATGATTCTAGACTTATTGGGTAAAGAAAAACTCTATGCCCTCTAAGTGTGAGTTTTGGTTACGAGAGGTGTGTTTCCTTGGATATGTGGTGAATGAGAAAGGGTTTCATGTGGATCCTAGAAAATTGATATGGTTAAGAACCAGGAAGCACCTAAAACACCCTCAGAGATTTGTTAGTTGTAAGGGTTGGCAGGATACTAAAAACGGCTTATTGTGAATTTCTCGAAGATTGCTCAACCCTGTTGTGATTGACCCAAATAGAGAAGTTATGTAACACACCGATATTAGTGCTTCCTAATGGGTCATATGGTTTTTTGTTATGTACGGTGATGCATCATACCAAGGATGAGGATGTATGTTGATAAAAAAAGGACAAAGTGATCCCCGATGCTTATTGACAAGAACAAAATCACGAGAACAATTATACCACCCATAACCTAGAGTTGCGTGCAGTGTCCTTTTGTCTTTAGACTTGTTTTGATGTGTATCATAAATAGGAATGGATTATATGGGCTTTAAAGATGAGATATATGTTAAATTGCCCTTGGCATGATGGTTCAGAACCTAAACTTGATCATGAAGATATATGTTAAAAATGCCCTTGGCATGATGGTTCGGAACCTAAACTTGATCACGAAGATATATGTTAAAAAGGAAATGAAAGCCATATTATGGTGGACTTTCCATAAAGTCCACCAATTAAGATCTAAATAATCTATACTAAAGAAATTAAGATCTTAGTAACATATAGTAGCTCAAAAAACTCTTAAAAACATAAAGAAATCAAAGACACAAAATTTGGGACAAAAACAAGACGAGACAGTTGACATTTGTTAAAAGGGCACGAGGGCTCTTCCACCTTGCCAATTCTTGGCTGAGAAATAGAGGATACCCCTTTTGTTTTTCATTCCGTGTAATCTTAATTCTCTCATTTTCTCTAAACCTAAACCATAGTCTCCAACATCTTCATCATCATCATCCTCATCAATCATCTCTATCCCTCTCTTTGTTAATTTTTGGTTAAGAACTAGCAACAAGTTTAGATTTTGTGGAAGATTAGATCCTTTACACTCTTTGGTAAGTGCTATTTGATATGATTTAATGAATTAACAACTAATAAGTTGCGTTCTTGAGTTTTTCTTCATCTATTCTTGTAATCATCATCTAATATTCTTGTATTTTTTTTGTAATGGAGCTGATGGTGATGATCTTCAAAATGTTGTGTTGTATTCATCAAAACCCCGGTAAAACCCTAGTTAGATAGTTTTCCTTCGTCATTTGTAGTTTTGTTGATTTTAATCTGTAGTTTGATCGTATTTATGGAAAATATTGGGAAAATATTTTAATACAAATTTGAAGTGTCGTTAAAGGACTAGTCATACGTGAAAAGATGCGAAAAGATTGAATTTAAACTAAAAAACGAATTAGAATGCGAACCGTTGGCATAGACATCGTTTGATGAAATAGTATTGTTTTAAGGCGAGATATTGGTTTATTTTAGTAAAATGGTAAATATAAACATAAAATAATATTATGGAATAAGTCTTGGGTCAACATGGTAAAAGACATTAGTTTTGGGTGAACTAGACATGTGTAGTAGTTTGGACAGAAAGCTGAAGAAAACATGAGTCAGATGACGTAACTTGGTCAAAAAGGGTCAAATTAATTCTAATTTTATGTCTCGATGTAAGTTCAGGGAACCTTATTTTCAACCCAAGTGGTCTCATCTTAATCCGATAACATTTGCTCATCCAAACAATCAAAACAAATTCAAAGATCAAATTAGATTTTTTTGAAAGAATGTTGGTACGTGTTCATAAAGTCATAACTTTCACATACTATATCCATTTAATTTGATTCTTATTTTGGGAGTTAGTTTCGGTCTTAGCTTTCCGGGGACATCATATTTGCACTATTGTTATTGTTGGATCTAGATTGTATAGGGCTAGATCATTTTTGTATAGGCTTAGTACTTGAATCAAGTCTTGTATATATATATATATGTGTGAATTGAATTTATAGGTTAACCCCATATATGTATGTGTGTTGATTTGTGACTTGACAGGAGAAACAATATACTTGGATGGATTTCCTGAAATTGACCAAGTGTAGGAAACATCTACGGATGAACGATTTTGTTTATCCGTAGATATGTTTCTTACAAGACCAAATGAGCAAGTACATGTTCCTGCGGATGATCAAGTTTCCATGAAGTGAAGACTCCTACGGATGAAGGATTTCCTACGGAAGAACAAATCTCCTACGGAAGACCAAATTATCTACGGAAGAACAAAAGATCTGCGGACGACAAGATTGCTGCGGAAGAACATCATACTTGTTCGATTGCAACTCCCAAGAAGTCAAACAAGTCAACACAATCAATAACAAATCCCGAGAGATCCGGTGTTTCCTTAGCCGACTCAAACCATCTATAAATACGAGTCCTAGGTTTCATATCTCGGTGAACACAATCAATCATTATTACGGCTGTCAAGTTACATCATTGTGCAACCTTAATCGCCATCTCATCAACATCAACATTATTTGATACACTGTATTCGATTGTTTATAGTATTCATTATTATTCTTTTGTAATCATT
>BJCO01658692.1:0-17417 GCA_018326465.1 Flaveria floridana | reverse complement strand
TTGTTAGATATAGTTCTGAACCATTAAAGGTTCAAGAATGTGTTTAACTAAGTATCCTGATTCAGTAGTACGACTAGACCATGCGAATGGGCCAATCGCACGACTGAATCAGGTGATTGAGTCAATCGTACGATTGAGTCATAAGACTGACTCAGTCGTCCGAATGAACTAATCGTATGACTCAGTCGCACGACTGAGCTAGTCGCTTGGCTCAGTCATACGAATGAGAGATGTAACCTATAAATACCACTTAATTCGTGGAAAATAAGAGACTTAGAATACATGCAACCCTAGTCGACCCAGAACGTCCTGTTCGTCCATTCCAAGTTCATAGAACGTCCCAGATCATTCCTAGTCCATTCTTAACGTTTTCTAATCGTTAGGATTGATCTGGATTACGTTCTCCCTGATTGGATCACCAATCAAATAGGATTCCGCACTATTTGATCTAGTATAACGAAGAATCAGTTAGTACTCCGTACGTACACGGTCCTAACACAAGACAGCAGGATATGGGAGTCTATTACCGCTGGAGGTGGCATGTCCCAAAGGAAGTGGCTAGCTACTCTAAAGAAGATAAAAAAAGAATAGATGTAGATCAAAAAGCCATGATTGCCCTCCAAACTACTCTTCCATATGCCATCTACAGAGCCTTCAAGAAATGCAAAACTGCCTAGCAGCTCTGGGATCACTGAAGCTAATGTATGAAGGGTCTACTGAAGCCAAAGAAAACAAGAAAGACCTTCTGAAGCAGTAGTTTGAGAATTTCACCTTCAAAACTGGTGAAACCATGACTCAACAATACTTCAGGTATGTTGAGATTGTGGACACTTTGGTGGATTTTTGAGTGAAACTGGAGAACATGGATATTGTGAGCAAGTTCGTGTCCACTCTTCGTAGACAATGGACACACTACTATGTGATCATTAAGAGGACTAAAAATCTCAAGACCCTCACTGTCACTGAGTTATATGGCATACTTAGTGGTTACCAGATGGAGATGAACATGTAAAATCCATCTGCCAACTCTAGCAATCAACAAAGTTCTAAATTGCAAGTGGTTGAAAGAGATTGTAGAGAACCACCGCACCATTTTATCTCTTACCCTGACAACTCACCAAATGGTCCTTTCATCACCTTCACAGAGACACCTAGGTAAAGCTACATCCAAGGAAGCCCATTCCAAGAGACAAGCTCATCACAAGCCTTTGTGTCTTATGATGAAAGCACAGGAAACTTTCTCTTCACCCTTGAAGATCTGGACTGTATCCATCTGAATGATCTGGAGTACATGGAAATAGTTCAACAAATGGCTCTTCTCACTCATAGAGCCAAGAAAATCTACAAGAGGACATGGAGAAAGTTTCCTAGCAATGTATCCAGTGGAAAGTTTGGTCCAGACAAAAGCAAAGTGAAGTGTTACAACTATAACCAGATGGGACACTTTGCTAGGGAGTGCAAGGCACCCAGGACAAATGGTGTCCAGACACAACCCTAGCCAAACTATACTGAGGGAGCTTCACATACTAAGAAGCCCAAGCAACAAGATGCAGTTTCTATGGAGTGGAACTAGTCAAGATGAGCTTCCATCCATAGATCCTAGTGATGAAGAGGATAAAGAGGAGATAATGAAGGCTAGATCTGGGAAGAGTGAAGAAGATCTTCCTGACAAGGGTCACAATTCTGCTGAGGAGAGAAAGAAGTCAGGAATGATAAAGTCAAAGCTACTAAGAGGAGATCAGAGCTACTAAGAGGAGATCAAAGAGAGCTCAAGAGATCAAGGCCACCTTCAACTCTAAGCAGAAACAAGTGTTTTTCTCTACAGGTTTTGAAGTGGTGAATATTGTGTATACAACTTTGAACTCTAGTACCAGAGTTCAAATTCATATCCAATTCATCCTTGCGAAGGAATGAAAGTTGATAAGCAGAGTAATACTACTATACAGCATGAACCATCAACCTCCAAAAGCAAGCTTCACCTTAGGAGGCTTACTAGAAAAACTAAAAGGATGAGGATGGAAATAGAGAATGATCAAACTTAGTTTTCGATTCACAAGAAGACCCTCAAAAGAAAGCAAAATGACTGTATTATGTGTGGTAGTACTTCTCATCTTGCTAAGGATTGCTTCTACAATCCCAAAAGTACTATTAACATAACAAGGAAGAAGACTTCTGAGAGGGGCAAGAAGAAGAAAGATTTAGAAGAAAGCTGTGTTTCTTTCAGAAGCTCCAAAATGGAAATGAAGATAAGTGAAAACTTGCTTTCGGAAGATATTTTATTCTTGGAAGAAAGGAATGCTTCCGAAGCACTGAAGCTTGCTGCAGTGAAAGCAAGATCTTCCAAAGGGTCAGTCTTCAAAACTTCTAAAGTTGTAAAAACTTTTGAAGTATTGAAGCTCAAGTCTAATCTTCCAAAGATGGTGTGGAAGATAAAGGAAGACCATATGACTAAAATTTCTTCACTAACAACAGCAAATGATCCCTAAAGTATTAGCATAGGATCAGTTACTGTTACAGTGGTTGTTCCAGGCATATGATAGGCAATAGCTCTTTGCTTTAAAACTTTGAGAAAATTGATGGAGGGCCAATTGCTTTTGGAGGAGATGCTGGAGGTTACATTACAAGAAGGGGCAGAGTCATAAATGGTAAGCTCAGCATTTCAAAGGTAAACTTTGTTAAGGAGCTTGGGTAAAATTTACTGAGTGTATCCTAATTTTGTGACCAGAGACATAACATGCTCTTCACTGAGCATGAATGCATTGTTCTCAAGCCTGGGGTGGTCATTCCTCAAGAACATATCCTATTTAGAGCACCCCAAAAAGAAAACATGTACAAGATGGATTTGCAAAAAACATCTCCTTCAGAAAACGTTTCTTGCTTTCTATCTAAAGCAAATATTGATGAGTCTTCCTTTGGGATAAAAGAATATGCCATGTAAACTTTAAGAACATGAATTAGTTATTTAAGAATGATTTGGTAACTAGAATGCCATAGAAAGAGTTTACAAGTGATGATCACTATGTTGCATGCCTGAAAGGAAAACAACGCTTGGTGTCACAAAGGCCAAAGGAAAAGAACTCGATCACTACTCCCCTACACTTATTATTTATGGATCTCTTTAGCCCCATAACTGTAATAAGTATAGGAAGGACCTCATACTATTTAGTGATCACAGATGATTTCACAAGATTCACTTGGGTTTTCTTCCTTAGAACTAAGGATAAGACTCCTGAGATCTTGAAGAACTTCATTCTAGAAATTGAGAATCATAGTGATCACAAGGTCAAGATCATAAGATGTTATCAAGGATCTGAATTCAAGAACAAAATCCTTGACACATTTTGTGATAAAAAGGGTATTACAAGACAATATAGTGCTCCCAGGACTCCTTAGCAAAACGGTGTTGCTGAGAGGAGAAACGGCACACTTATTGAAGCTGCAAGAACCATGTTGTTTGACTCTAAACTGCCCATCACCTTCTAGGGAGAGGTAGTTAACACTACTTGCTAAGAACAGAGTTTTAGTAGTCAAGACTCATGGTAAGACTCCTTATGAACTATGGCATAAAAGAAGGCTTTTCATTGGTTTTCACAGATCATTTGGATGTCCCTAGACCATATTGAATACCAAAGATCAAGTAGCTAAGTTTGCTAAGATATCAGATGATGGACACTTTATTGGATTCTCTTCCTAAGCTAATGCTAATAGAGTATACAATCTCAGAATTTAAGTAATTGAAGAATCAGCAAATGTGATTTTCAAGGAGCACACTCCCTGTGTGAAAGGTTCTGGTCCTGACTGGCTATTTGATTTTGATTTAGCTACTAACCGTTTTAACAAATCTTGTGAGAGTGTTTCAGGATCTATAGGTGACCCTCAACAAAAGATATTGACCTAAGATTTGAGCTGAGAAGACCAAGCAAGACTACTACATCAGCTCCAGTGGTAACTAACCCTACAAATGAAGTTCCTATCGGCACAACAATGACAAATCAAGCTGATACACCTGAGGTGCCTAAAAATTCTAGCTCAAAGGCATAAAACACAAATGAAGGAGCTTCAAATATAGGAGGAAATAGTAGTGGTGACAGTGATCAAGAATTGTTTGATGTTGATAACCACTCCATTGAAGACAACACCAATGATATCATACACTCATTGGATCAAGCTTCTCTTGGTAAGTGTGATAATGTGGTGGAAGACACTTCATTGCTAGATCTAAGCTTATCAAATTTAGATCTGTCTAATCAACTTGCTATGATCCCTCAACTAAGGATCCATAAGTCACACCCCACTATAAACATAATTGGAGAAGTTGACAAGGGGGTGAGAACAAGAGGACAAACCAATGACAAAGATGTTTGTCTATAGTCTTGTTTTATGTCCCAGATAGAGCCAAAGAAAGTTGATGAGGCTTTAAAGGATAGAAGTTGGGTTGAATCAATGGAAGAGAAGCTGCTTTAATTCAAAAGGCAAAAGGTTTAGAACCTATGTCCTCTTCCTCATGGGAAGACCATCATAGGAACCAAGTGGGTGTTTAGGAATAAGAAAGATGATAGAGGACTTGTCATCAAGAACAAGGAAAGACTGTTTGTTCAAGGGTCCATATAAGAAGAAGTAATTGATTATACTGATGTCTTTGCTCCTGTAGCAAGACTTGAAGCTGTTAGGATATTCCTGGCGTTTGCTGCATCCAAGGACTTCAAGGTCTACCAACTTGATGTCAAGTGTGTATTTTTATATGAGGCGATTGATGAAGAGGTGCATGTCAAACAACCACCTGGCTTTGCAGACCCAGATCATCCTGATTATGTTTGCAAGCTTGATAAAGCTCTTAATGGGCTGCACCAAGCTCCAAGGAAGTGGTATGAGACACTATCTTAATATCTCTATCAACATGGCTATAAGAGGGGTACTGATGCGTGTGAAAAGTATATAAATTTTGATAAAGGTTTTTCGCACTGATTCAGTTTTAATTGGTTAATACTAATACAAAACTACAAACGTAAAAGGAAAGTGTACCTGTCGTGAGGTAATATTGTGTTGGTAAGAACCGAATATCAATCCGTGGACACACTAAGCCTACTCAGTAACCCTCATTATAGACTATCAATTTTGAATTGAAAAATAATAAGTTAAACAAAATAACGATAAATAAATATACATAAAGATACATTGAAACTTTTGGTGATTCTTTCAGTAAAATAAGGATGTTATCCTAATTTAGATTTCACTTATATAATTGTGATGAATTTATGGTGTGGTTAGAGATATTGATTAAAGTAATTATGTTAATATTTATAAATGTGAGTTGGCGCAATTTCTCGTCTATCCGCTCCGTAGTGACTAGGACCACGTCAGGTTGAGATTTAATGCTTAGGTCAAAGCCCTAATAATGTAGGTAAATCTTCTGTGACCTTTTGACATACGATTTCTGAAAACATAACTCAATGTTAAAAAGAGAGTTGATCAGATTCCTTTCTAACATACCATTCAATTTAAAAAACCATAACAATTACTGTAGATTTCTCAAACTTATAAAAGGGAACCTGTAAATGATCAGAAAGTTAAGGTGCTACGATTTCTAATAACCATTTCTAGTTCATTAGCCATGGATTTATTATGAGGTCCTGTTTCACGAATAAAAGTTGATTATACATTTTTAACCGTGTATGACATAGATAATTACAAATCATAAGTTTATAACTTCCCATTAAAATATAGATGCTACCCATCGAAAGTTTTCTCAAGACCACCATAACATTAACATAATATAAACCACACTATTAGTTCATCACAAGTTACATAAATTTCACTAAATTAGGATAACAAATGAAGTTTAGCTCATAATGAGCTTGAACATAACAACAAAGATAGAAGATAGTAATGAAATCATCGGTGAATTAGAACAATCAAACCGGTGATCGACTATGAATGATGTTAAATGATTCCGAGCTTCTTCTAAGTGTTGAATGAACCTGTAAAACCTTCTAAGGACTTCCAAAGGTTGGGTTTTCGAGAGGGAACACCAGCACTTCACCTTCCAAAAGCTCCCCTCAAAGATGTAAATGAGCTTCTATTTATAGGCTTTCTAGAGTGTTTAAGCACTACCTCGTGCCTAAAAAGCACGACCCCATATTAGTACAATGCTTACGTAAGTTGGTCGGCTCGTACGCTCAGAAGCTATCGGGGCACGCCCCTATGCCTCAAGATGCACGCCCCCATGTTTGGAGTATTCACACCATCATGCCTCATGAGGCACACCCCCATGACTACTTTTTGGGACCAGTACTTTTTGTCTTGTCGGATGTCCAATCACGAAGGTGTGCTAATTTAAGCATAGGGGCGTGTTTTTGGCTGATCATATGGGCGTGCTTAATGAGGCACAACCCCATGTTTGAATTTCAGAGCTTGTTTTCTTCAACTTTCTATTTGTTTAAGCTCCTTTTGTTCGTCTTGGTCTTTTCCAAGCCTAAAAACACAATATGAATGATTTAAGTATCAAATCATCATAAAAAGTAAGAGTTTTTAAGATAATTGATATGCAATTGATGTTTTTATTTGTACAATTTGGAAAACATCACATATCCCCACACTTAAACTTTGCTTGTCCTCAAGCAAAATCACTCGAAATAGCAACACCACCAAAAACCAAAAAAAATCAAGATATAAATATGTCTTTCAAGAACTATACAAGCAAACTTGGTTTACCTGAATATAAACAGTTAAGCACATGTGGATTGATATCCTTTCAAGCAATAGAATGGTTTATAAAGATTTTTAACATCTAAAAATTCACACTTCTCACAAGGTGCACTCACACTCGGCTATATATATGGAATCATACATAAGATGAAGTATGACTAATACGCTCAATTGCCTAGTATGAATATGTGTGAAATCATAAGTTTGGTAAGGGATCAAATCTCCACCTATGTTAGGTATTTACTTGCATAAATCATTAGGTCTTTGATGGGTTGTAACTTGGCTTAGGTTTAGGGTATGGATTATTTGGGGGAAAAGTGACTAAATTCTAAAGACGATCATCTTAGCTTATTTGATTGATATAAACTAGCAGGAAAGTAATAAAAATGTTTCCCCATACGATACTTAAGCTACATGGGATATTCAAACTCGAGGACTCGTTTATGGTTAGATTGTCAAGACCGTATTGCATTTCAAAAACTACACCTCCTCCTTAATCTGAAAAATATACGTAGCTATCCTTTTTAAGGGTCATTCGGCTTGGAGCCTAAAAGCACCCAACAGATTTGGATGTCGAATTCTTGGATTCAGTTTGGTTTTTGCTGCATTTGCCTTCGTTAATCAATTCTACACAAGTTGGTCATTATTCATATCATTTTTTCCTTTCTTGATCACATATTTTGAAATACCATAAAATGACGGAACTAGTTTTCTTCTTCCTTCTTTTTTTTCTTTTCTTTTTTCCTTTCTTTCTTTTTTTTCTTTTTTTTTTTTGAAATAAGCCAAAACATGTATCTAACGAAAAAGGGTTTTGTTGAAGGTTTTTTTTGGTTTAGTGGCTTAGTGGTTTGGGTGATAGAAAATGAAAACGTTTTAAGCTCAACGGGGCTAACTAGGGATAACGTTTGGGTAAGGATATTTGAAAATGGTAAAGGCTCGAATCTTAGGTTTTCCTAATTGCCTAAATCTTTTTTATGTAAGAAATACTTATAAGGTTATAAAATGTATACCCAAAACAAGTTCAAATTCACACGAAACACAAGGCACCCGTAATATGTCCATAATAAAAGCAAAAATGCATAAATGCAAAGCTTGATTAAAGCTAAAAAATAAGATCACATAACATATGGAACTGAGTATAAGTGTTTCATTTTACATGTTTGAATATTTTCACCAACTCGTTTTGCTTTTTAGGATTTCACAAAAAATATTTAAGATTATTTGGGTTGCTTTATTTGCTTATTTATTTGTCGAAAACGTATATTTATATTTTGTTTTATCGAAAATGTTTCATGTTTTTGTTTCATGTTTCATGTGTTGTTGCCACAAACACTAAAACTAGACTGACTTTTTGCAAAATATTTAATTATAACTTGGACTTATTTTAAAGTATCAAGCATGTATACCCTTCCCCACACTTAAACTTCACATTGTCCTCAATGTGATTTACAATAAATATTAAGTAGAGAAAGGCAAACGAAAACTCCCCTAATATGATGAATCAAATGCGTGTGATCATTTCCTACAACCGCCTTTAATGAGCTCAAAAGAAAATATTAGGATTAATCTAAAACATCGAGATTAATATAAAACATCACCAATTATTTAAAACATAAAATTAAAGTCTCAAGCACACATAATAAAATAAAAATAAACAGATTGAAAGTAACATAGAGCCATGTTTTGGTTACTAGTCCTTGGCTAGATCATTCCCCACACTTAGTTTTTAATGAGTTTAAGATTTATCACCTCTGAGAAAATCTTAGTTGGCACATCGATTTGGCCATTAACAGATGAACATTGACTTTGAAGCTTAGTCCCTCTTTATTTTCAACCTTGATAGCATTATGTGGATCGACTTCTTTTTTTTGTTAATAGTTATTTTAATTTATTTTTTAATTTTTTTAATTTTTTTATTTCTTTTATTTTAAGTATAACAAAAGAGTCAAAAATTTGGATTGTCTTCCAAACTATCATGTTTCCCCGGCAACGACGCCAAAAACTTGATGTGTGTGAAAAGTATATATATTTTGATAAAGGTTTTTCGCACATATTCAATTTTAATTGGTTATTACTAATACTAAAATACACATGCAAAAGGCAAGTGTACCTGTCGTGAGGTAATATAGTGTTTGTACGAATCAAATATCAATCCGTGGACACACTAAGCCTACTCAACAACCCTTATAATTGACTATCAATTTTGATTTAAAAAAAATAAGTTAAACAAAGTAACGATAAATAAAGATAGATAAAGATAGATTGAAACTTTTGGTGATTCTTTTAGTGAATTAAAGTTGTTATCCTAATTTAGATTACACTTATATAATTATGATGAATTTATGGTATGGTTAAAGATATTGATTAAAGTAATTATGTTAATATTTATAAATATGACCTTATGCGACTTCTCATCTATCCGCTCCATAGTGACTAGGACCACGTCAGGTTGAGATTTACTGCTTAGGTCAAAGCCCTAGTAATGTAGGTAAATCTTTTGTGAACTTTCAACATACGATTTCTGAAAACATAACTTAATGTTAAAAAGAGAGTTGATCAGGTTCCTTTATAACATACCATTAATTTTAGAAAACTATAAAAATTACTGTAGATTTCTCAAAATAATAAAAGGGAACCTGTAAATGTCAGAAAGTTAAGGTGATATGATTCCTAATAACCATTTCTAGTTCATTGGCCATGGATTTATTATGAAGACCGTTTCGCGAATAAAAGTTGATCATACGTTTTTCAACCGTGTATGACATACACAATTACAAATCATAAGTTTATAACTTCCCGTTCTAATATAGATACTACTCATCGAAAGTTTTCCCAAGGACCACCATAACATTAATATAATATAAACCACATTATTAGTTCATCATAAGTTATATAAAGTTTCACTAGATTAGGATAACAAATGAAGTTTAGCTCATAATGAGCTTGAACATAACAACAAAGATAGAAAATATTAATGAAATCATCTGTAAATTAGAACAATTAAACCGGTGATCGACTATGAATGATGTTAAACGATCCTGAGCTTCTTCTAAGTGTTGAATGAACCTCTAAAACCTTCTAAGGACCTCCAAAGGATGGGTTCCCAAGAGGGAACACCAGCACTTCACCTTCCAAAAGCTCCCCACAAAGTTGTAAATGAGCTTCTACTTATAGGCTTTTTGGATTGTTTAAGCATGGTCCCGAGCCTAAAAAGCACGGCTCCGTATTAGTACAATGCTTACGGAAGTTGGTCGGCTCGTACGCTTAGAAGCTATTGGGGAACGCCCCTGTGCCTCAATAGGCACGACCCCATGTTTAGGGTAGTCACACTCCCGTGCATCATGAGGCACACCCTCGTGCCTCATGAGGCACACCCTCATGACTACTTTTTGGGAACAGTACTTTTTGTCTTGCCGGATGTCCAATCGCTGGGGTGTGCTAAGTTAAGCACAAGGGTGACTTTTAGGCTGGTCATGGGGGTGTGCTTAATGAGGCACAACCCCATGTTTGAATTCATAGCTTGTTTTCTTCAACTTTCTCTTTGTTTAAGCTCCTTTTGTTCATCTTGGTCTTTTCCAAGCCTAAAAACACAATATGAATGATTTAAGTATCAAATCATCATTTTAAGTAAGAGTTTCTAAGATAATTGATGTGCAATTGATGTGTTTTATATGTATAATTTGGAGCACATCAGGTACTATAGATGTAACTCTTTTAATCAAACGAACAGGGAATAACTTATTGTTGGTTCAAATATATGTAGATGACATTATCTTTGGGTTAACTAATCTAAAGCTCTGTAAAGACTTTGGAAGCTGATGAACAATAGATTTGAAATGAGTGCCATGGGGGAACTCGATTTCTTTTTAGTAATTCAAGTGAAGCAAGTTGACAATGGTATCTTTATAAGTCAGTCAAATTATGTATAGGACATACTTACAAGATTCAACAAAATCGAGTGTAAGGTTGCAAAACACCCATAGCCAGAAACCACTCCCTTGGACCTGATCTTGAGGGGGAGTGTGTAGATGAACATCTTTAAAGGGATATGATTAGGTCTCTCATGTATCCTACAGCCAGCAGGCCTGATATTATGTTTTCTACATGCATATGTGCAATATATCAAACCAACCCCAAGATGTCACACCTGGTTACTGTCAAAAGAATTCTTAGATATCTCAAAGGTGCTCCTAAGCTAGGCCTTTGGTATCCAAAGAATTCTGACTTTAATCTGTTTGTTGATAGTGACTATGGTGGCTGCAACATGACTACAAATTTCACATCTGGGAGATGACAATTCCTTGGTGTAAGGATACTCTTATGCCAACATATGAAACAATCCTATGTATCTGCATCAACTTCTGAAGCTGAATACATTGCTGCTGCAAGCTGCTATGCTCAAGTGCTATGGATTTAGAATCAGATATTAGACTATGGATACAACTTCAAAGAGACTCCCATCCACATAGATAACAACAGTGCTATCTTTATCATAGAGAATCCTGTGCAGCACTCAAGGACAAAACACATCAATATCAAGTATCATCTAATTAGAGATAATTATGAATAAGGATTGATACAACTAGTTAAGGTTAACATAAATGAACAATATGTTGATCTGTTCATAAAGGCTTTTGATGAACAGAGATTTAAATGTCTTCTTTCAGCTATTGCGATGATTAATATTGAGTAGATTTTCTTAAAACTTAATCAATATTGTTTCTTAAAGAAAAAGTATGTCCAAAGTTGTCTAGAGAATCATCTACATAATCCCAGTTTATCTTGGGAGAAAATCTTTTTCAAATGATATTCCTTAGAATTTTGAAAATCTTAAATATATTTTCTTTTCGAAGATATTACCATTGCCTTCGGAAGAATTTTATGTCTTAAAATCAGATAAGTACTTATAAGAAATTTCCCTTCGGAAGAAATGTTGATATTTCTTCTGAAGCCAAAATATGCTTCTAAGTACTTATATGCATTTGAAGAACAAATTTCTTCCGAAAGCAATTATATCTCGGAAGATTTATTATCCTCAAGAATAAAACTTCCAAACTCTAATATCTTCCGAAACCAAATATTCCTCGAAAGAGAAAATACTTCAAGTAATTTTTCATCCGGAGAAAAATTTCACAAAGGTAATGAATATCTTCCAAAGTCAAAATTTAGCTTCGAAAGTTTTTCACAAAACTTACGAAGATAAATTACATTCGGAAGATTTTCGACTTCCAAGAAAACTACCTTTTTGGGCAATTTCTCAGAGGTGGGACCGACATTCGAATTTCAATGTTTATTCTTTTACATTAACTTTGTCTCAAATTCATTTTATATAAATATACCCAATGGTTCCCCCCTCTTTCACTATCATCTTCATCTGCAAATTCTCTAAACCTAAATTTCCACTCACCTCCTTTGTTGCTATCTTTCTTCACCACACAGCTACCTCAAATGGCCAACCTTGATCGTAAAAACCAACCTGATTTTTCCATGCATCTTCATAGGCAACACAATCAGGTTTCTCTTTTGAACTCTAAGAAAGATCCAAGTTTCTCAGAGGTTTGCTGTTTTCTTTCTCTATCTTATTACGGTGTGACATTCACCTCCCTCACCATTGATCCTCCACTCTATGAGGATCAACTTTTAGACTTTTTAAGGACCTGCCAACATGTCACCATGGATGGGGAGAAGGCACTGTCTACTATAGTGCAGGGGTGAACAATCTTTATCACTCCAGCTTCTATAAACTCTCATTTACAGTTGGATGATATAGAAGGTGAATTGTCTTTCCCAAAATCTATTGTTAGCCATTCCTTTGAGAAGATGGACTATGAAGGTGACTTTTCAGTCAGAACCTTAAAGAAAAGGAAGGTTTCCTCTCAGTGGAAGTACCTCCTCCATGTCATTATCCACAGATTGTCTAATAAACATGGAGGATGGAACCAAATTCCAGAAGACCTCTCTTTCATAGTCCATGGAATGGTTCATGGGGTCAAGTTCAGGTATTCACAATTTGTGTACAATAATTTACTTGCAAAGATGGACTCTTTAGAATATTATATGTTTTCTGGATATGTCCAGCACATTCTCAACTGTGAACTGAGCTCACACTTTAGGGGAACAGGTAATATTCTAAAATTAGGACAGATGAAGCCTGGCATCTTCAAGACTATAAGAAAGCCTGCTGTGAGCTTCTCAGGGGTAAAAATGGACCAATCCTAAAAATGCTAGAGCTCATTACTCAAGGTGACAACCTAGGAGTACCAGCTAGTGTTGAACCCATACCTTCTACTTCAAGACAACCCTCATAGCCACAAATAACTATCACCTACTAGAGAAAATCCAAACAAACCCCTACACAAGTTATTCAACTTATGCAGGCCCCCATATCACCACCCATACAGGAGGAAGTGGAAACTGGAGCTCCCACTTCCCCTGAGGAGCAAACCACTCCCATCTCTCGAATAATCAGTCATGCGGTTCCTCATGCTCAGACTGAAGAGCTAATAACCTAAGAAGCCTTAAGCCTTCACTCAGAGTCTTAACACTCTAGTGAACAACCTTCAGGGGAAAGTTACCACCCCCTGCCTCTTAATCTAAACCAACCAATACCTAGCCTAGAGTTCTATGATGATGAAGATATGGTACTCAGTGAGTATTGTGAGTCTCTCTTCTCTTTCCCTGCTTAAAGAGAGATGAGTACTCCTGTGTCCCCCATATCTAGCCCACATCATCTACCCCCTACTGAGGTGGATCTTCTTGAACCTGTTCAGGAGATCCATATGGAACAGGCTCTTACTTCTGTAAGTAATTACATCATTAAAACCTCAACCATAGCAACCCAGCCCATTGACACATAACCTTAAGATGTCAGTGAGAAGGGGAAATCCAGCAGCCAAGAATGGCGGGCTAGTGATAAAGAAGAAGACTTAGGTCCAATTCTCTCTTCCCCCGGTGATTCTTCTACTGAAGATGATGGGAACCTCAGAATAAAAGTGCAAAAACTGACCAAAATATGCACCTATTTAGTCTCCAAGGTCAGTCACTTGGATTCTCAAGTGACTACCTTGCAAAGAAAGGTCAATGATTAGCAACTTGAGATCTCTGATCTCAAGGAACAACTAGCTAGGAGAACCTTTAGGAGGACTCAACCAAGAACACAATAACCTGAGGATATGATAGACTTAACCTCTAGCTAACCTATGCAAGTGGGTGATGCTACCAAAAAGGAGGAGGAAGTTATCACAATCATATAACCTGAGAGTCCTTCTCAGAGTATGGACATTAAGGATTCACCACCCTCACTTGCAATTGTCCATACTCAGCAACCTCCTCAAGTTCACACTGATGTAGACTCTCTTTTACAAAGTCTATTTGAGGAGGGTATACCAAGGGTAATGTCGTCCTGTTAGGTCTGAAAAGGATAGTCTATATTATCAATACAGTCAAAGTCAACAAAAGTCAACATCATGGTCAAAGTCATCGAAAAAGTCAAATAGACGTGTTCGAGACGAAGAACCGACATGAGACGTTGAAGATATATTAGACTAGGAGTTATATTGTTAATAAATATATTTTGTGTCAACAAAATATATTTAATCTTGTTTTAGTCATTTTTATGTTTTATTTGTATTTTCCCTAATTAGTTCAAGCTGAGGCTTAATGTGTCATTAGTGAATATTATATTCATTATAAATAGTTAATTGTATTTAGGGTTTTGTGAGATTGAATGACCCAATTGATTTGAGGGTTTCCACTTTGTAATATTAGATTCAAATCAACAAAGATCAAACAAGGGTTTTGATAAGTGTTCATGAGGTGTTCATCATTATTCATCTTTATTTATAGTGTTTAATCTGTATTGTTTATAAATATCATTGATATTTATGTTTTTCTATGGGATTTGTTTGTGTATATTAATCAATTGCACTATTATATCAATCAAGAGGACAAACAATATGGTATCAGAGCCATTGTGCTCTTGATTATTCGAGTTTTGGTTGGTTTCAAGTTCAAGTCACTGTTCCATTCCTTTTTTATCTGATCTGTGTGTTTTGGATGTGGAAATTGATTGAGGATTGCTCGACTTTAGTGTAGGAAGCTATTGGAATCATCAGATCTCAAATCCTTTAAGATTTGGATGAGTTTGAGCTGATTTCATACTGAAAAAGGCTGTTCAGATACGTTGGGCAAATTTACAGCTCGTCCAATGAAATTACATCTTCAATCAGCGAAACTATATAGTTTTGCCTAGCGAAACTAAGGTTCCTTCAGCCAAACTAAGCAATTCTTAGTTTTTGGATCTGGTTTCTTCGTCCTAGCGAAAGTACATACATTGAACGAAAGTTCATGGTGTTTGTATGACAAACCCAGCGAAATTGTTGTCAAATTAATTTCTGAACGAAAGTTCAACTAGTTTTGGGTGAAACTATCCAGCAAAATTAGCATCTGTGTGCCATTGCTGGGTGAAACTGGTGTCGAAATTACCAGCGAATTTAGAGCAAAAGTGCCAGCGAATTTAGCGGTGAATTTGTTGGTGTTTCAGCGAAATTATCAATGAATTTATAGATTTTTCAGCGAAAATAACCTAAAAATGGCTTTTTCAGAAGTCTTTAATTCCTTCAAATCTGATAATCTAATATTGGCACAAAGTCAGTTTGATTCTTTTGTTGCCATGAAAGATGGAAAGATATATGATTTTGTTGATCGATTTCCGATGGTGACAAGCAATCTTAAGAAATATGATGACCAGCTAGGGAACCATGAGCAAGTCACAAAACTTCTGGACTCTCTTCCTCCACAGTGGAGTCCACAAGTTAGATTGTTAAAGCAGGAAAAAGATTTTGCTGACTACAAACTCTTGGATGTTATCAACAAGCTGAAGTCATTTGAATTGGATATGAAAAGAAGGGAGTACAATCAATGCATGGATGAGGATTCTATTAAGGATTTTGATCCTTTCAAAGAATTCAAGTGTGATACTAAATATGAGAGTGTTGGTGATGTTGGTGCCTGTGCAAGCTGGTATAAAGTTCAGAAGCAACAGGATAGTGAAACAGATGAAGTGAAGCTGGAGGTTCAGGATGAAGGAAAGCCCAAGGGAGATAAAGCTGAGGAAGCTAAGAAGAGAGCTGCTGAGGAGGAAGTGTACAAAAGGAACACTCCCGTTTATCAATGTGAAAAAGCACTTGCTGCGGAAAAGATAGTTATGGGACTCCCATATGAGATAGTTCAAGACATGTGTTCTCCTCTCTGCAAATTCGTCTATTCGGTGTTTATAAAGCTAACAGGTTATTGATAGAAAATAAAAAAGAGTTAAATCAAATAAACAAAGAACTTAAAATCAATGAGTCCAAATATTTTATCAAACTAAGAGAAGCTTTAAAAGAAAATGATATTTTAAAAAGAAATCTTTCAGAAAAGAATGTCGAGATTAATGTTTTGAGCGAAAGAGTCACATTAGCAGAATTTAATACTAGCAAGCTTAAAACTAAACTTAACAAATGGACGATATCACGGATGAAATAGGAAGAACTATTCTGTAAGCAAAGGGGAGCAAGAATCAAAACGAGTGTGGGATGTGGTGAAACTTTATATGTTTATCCTCATCCAAGCACTTATTGTTACTCTCCAATGCCTCAACCTCATCCATCTAATGATTTGATTGAAGCTGCAGATACTAACAGTTTACATGCAGGTTTAAGCTGCGTTAATCACAAAGAGGTTCGAGATGAATATGATTTTTCTATAGGTTTGGGGCTCATCAAGCAAGGATCTGATTTGCAAAATGATAATTCCATATCTAATGCTTCAAAACCAGTATCAGTTGTGTTAGGACCGTGTACGACGGAGTACTAACTGATTCAACATGATATCGAATCAAATAGCGCGGAATTCTATTTGATTGGCGATCCAATCAGGGAGAACGCAATCTGGATCAATACTAACAATTGGAAAACGTTAGAAATTGATTAGCAATGATCAGGAATGCTCTATGAAGTTGGAAGGGACGCTCTGTGCGATCTGGGATGGCTAGGGTTGATAATAATCGAAGTCTCTCGTTTTTCCACGAATTAAGTGGTATTTATAGGTTACAGCTCTCATTCGTACGACTGAGCCAAGCGACTGGCTCAGTCGTGCGACTGAGTCATACGACTGAAACATTCGTGCGACTGAGTCAGTCTCATGACTCAATCGTGTGATTGATTCAATCACCTGGTTCAGTCGTGCGATTGGCCCATTCGCATGGTCTAGTCGTGCGACTGAATCAAGATACTTAGATAAACACATTCTTAAACCTTTAATGGTTCAGACTATGTCTAACAACTGTAAACCTATTTAACATTGTCATATATGTGTGTAATAATAAATAATATAGATAGATATAACATTAAACAACCAATAAGCATATATAGAAGAGTTTCTCATTTGTATTAATCAAACATTACAGAAGTGTTACAAGACAAGAAAGTCTATTACATTTCAGCTCACTAGACTAGAACTAGGGACATGTGTACCAACAAACTCCCCCTTAGACCTAGTTCTATCTAGACTTTGACCTCTTTCTTGAACTCTTGAAATCTCTTCATCCGATCTTCTCTAGAAACCCCAGAATGAATATCAAGTGCGAAGCATAAACGTATAACGTGTTGAAACTGAAGTGCTTGCATGATATCTTGAGTGTCAAAAAACAGTGGCCACTTGTACAAGATGTA
>BJCO01658673.1:0-25520 GCA_018326465.1 Flaveria floridana | reverse complement strand
TTACCACAACCTCCAGAGTAATCATATGAGTTCACTCCTCCTTGACGAGATGCCTGCATTGGAGAGCTTGCAGCGGAAGACAGTAATGCAGCATTCTTAAAATAACCGGATGTAGGCATCATTGACTGATTAAACTCCCTCCTTTTCAAATCTAAGTCAAAGGACTTTAGCTTGTTAATCACGTCCATCAACTTATAGTCAGCAAAGTTTCTTTCTTGTTTCAGCATTCTCACTTGTAAACTCCACTGAGGTGGAAGAGAGTCTAGGAGCTTATTCACTTGCTCATGATTTCCAAACTGATCATCATACTTCTTTAAGGTACTTGAAACGGACAAAAATCGATTAGTAATGTCAATAAGTTCTTCATTCTTCTGTCCTACAAATGAATTGAACTCTTTTTGAGCTTGGGCTTTCTTGTCTTTCCTGAGATCCTCATTTCCGTCATAGAACTCACACAAGGCGTCATATAAGGATTTAGTATCTTTGTGTTCAGCAAATCGATTGTAAATATCGGGTGCAAGACATAATGTCAAAGCTCCGAAAGCTTTCTTGTCTCGATCAATCAGCTTTTGATCCTTTTCGGTGAATGTGGAAGAGTCCGTGTTTGGAGATACCATGCCACCGAGAGTAACCATTGGCTTGTGCGGGCCTATGATGATTGAATCCCATTGATTGTGATCGGTGTAAAAGAAGAAGGCCTTAAGACATTTCTTCCAGTCTTCAAAATTATCCCCGTTAATAAGTCTTGGAGGTCTATTGGGTGTAACACTCTCTAAATCAGCAAGAGTGAGAGAAGTCATCTTTGACATTATAATTTCGCAGAAGAAAAGGTAATTTCGCAGAAAAACTGTAATTTCACAGAAGCTAGTTTCTCCCGGACGAAAATAACAGAATGAAGATACTTTCGCTGACAATTTCGGCAACGATTTCGCTAGCCAGAAGCAGTCAAATGCTTAGTTTCGCTATGAGTTTCGCAAGAAACAAGCTTGAACTTTCATTCAAAGTACTTTCGGTAGCAATTTCGCTATAAAGTCACACGAGCACAAATGAACTTTCGTTCAAAAACCCTAGTTTCGTAGAAAACAGCAGGGGTGAGAAACTGTAATTTCGTTGAAAGAAAAACAGCAGTTTCGCAGCAAGAACAGGTAGTTTCGCTGGAAGAACCAAAAAACCCTTTAAACCCCAAAAACAATCTGAAAACACCCAAATCCCAATGTATTTGACATGTGATGATTCACGAATCTTTCCCAATCAAAAACAAGCAGAATTCAATCAACTTCAATTTCAAATACACTCTATTTTGATATAGAAATGAAGAAATAGTGATATTGAACAAAAATAACCAAAAACCTCAAACAATCAAGAGCACTAAGGCTCTGATACCATTTTGTTGTCCATTTGATCGGTTTTCAATGCAGAAGATGGTTTGAATCGTTCAATACCAAAGACACACAACACACACAAAGATTTGAAGAACAAAATAAGATCAAAATGTATTCAAATATGTATCAATAAGCAACAATACACAATGGAATGAAATAAGCTCAATATCTTCAATAAGAAATAGCTTACAATAGCCTCTTGCAATAGAAATATTCGATTAGGGTTTTTGCAAGGATACCAAACAATGAACAAAATGAAATCTATATATAGCAGATGTAGTTTCGTAGATAGTTTTGCTGGAGGCGAAACTATGCGTGCGAAACTATAGTTTCGCCCGGCCGAAACTACAGTCTGCCGGGAGAACTTACAGCTGACTGTGAGCGAAACTACAGTTTCGCTCACAGCTTCGCTGGACTACAAAATAGAATAAACAAACTAAACAACTTACAAAAGTTGTCTAACATAAGCCCTATTACATAGAAAGATAAACAAATACTAATCTAAGGTGAGTCCAACCTATACTTGATCTTCAAAAGACTTAGGTGCATGAGTGACTTTTGGGTGCATGGACACTATTCAGGTGCATTGGTTGGTACTTAAAACATTTTAGCAAAAATATTAGGTGCATGGGAACTACTTGGGCGCATGGGAACTACCTGGGCGCATGAGATACACTTAAATTTTCTAAGTTAAATTTTTAGGCGCATGGTCCCTATTGGGGCACATGGGTAACCGTTATACGTATTTCTAAACCATTTTCAGTCCTAATGTGCTTTCTAACATACATTCAACATAAACTTGTCATTCTAAGCAACAAAACAACCTTACAACCTTAAACACAAGTATTCACATAGACAAATACATACGGGTTCATATATGAACCATAAAAAATATTTTGAACATGCATTTTCATCCCCAAAAGTTTAAAACAAGTAAAAACCCTAGGTTCTAGAACTCACCTATACAGCCAACAAGTAAAACTCCTCCAACTTGTGTGCACAAGAGTTCAAACACCTAAAACAAACCAAAATAAAGACCCGAACATATAAAGCACATAAAAATCGGTTTCATGGTTAAAAACCTAACAAAACCGGACCAATTATGCAAAGAAACGCTTACCATGAGCAAACACAACTTCTTCTTTAAACAATCCAAGAGAAAGCTTCTGTTTCCTTTTTCCTTCTTCTTTCAGCCGAGAATGGTATGTAAAAAGGTGTTGGGCAGCCATACTCTTTTATATATTAAAATATTTGAGTTTTGTACCTTTTGTACCTAGCCCCCTTCACTTTTGCTCCTTTTCATTCTCTTCAAGATACTTTTCATTTTTCCTTCTTATTGCTTTTCTTTTATTTTATTTTGACAAAATTTCGGGTATTACAAGTCTACCCCCTTAAAGAGGTTTCGTCCCTAAAACCTGTCACTCTCCGAATAATGTGAGTAATGTTGTCTTATTTCATCCTCAGTCTCCCACGTAAACTCAGAACCCTTTCGGTGTTTCCACTGCACATGCATAAGTGGAACCACTTTATTTCTCAATCTCTTCACCTTCCTATATATGATGGCCACTGGTTGCTCTACATAATTGAGCCTTTCATCCACCTCGATATCCTCCAATGGCATAATCATATCTTTATCAGCTAAGCACTTTCTCAGATGAGATACATGGAATGTCGGATGAATTCCACTTAACTCATCAGGCAGTTCTAATCGATAGGCCACCTCCCCTACTCGTGTGATGATTCGGAAATCCCTATGTACCGTGGGCTCAACTTACCCCTTTTCCTATACCGAATGATCCCCTTCCAAGCTGAGACCTTCAACAGGACTCTGTCACCCACGTTAAACTCGATCGGTCTACGCCATTTTTGGGCATACGACTTCTGTCTATCCTTTGCCACCTTCATAAAGCCTTTGATCTTTTCTAAATTTTCCGTCATAGCCTCGATCACCTTGATACTTCCCAACTCCTTCTACCCAATGTCTCTCCAACATACGAGCGTCCTACACCTCCTACTGTATAGCATCTCATATGGTGGCATACCAATGCTGGCATGGTAACTGTTGTTGTATGAAAATTCCGCTAATGGTAAGTGATCATCCTAACTTTCTCCAAAGTAGATCACACATGCTGGGAGCATATCCTCTAGCATCTAAATCGTTCTCTTAGATTGAGCACCTGTCTGAGGATGGTAAGTTGTGCTAATGTGTAGCCTCGTCCCCATCACATCATGGAATCTTTTCCAAAACTTTGATGTGAACAGGGTGTCATGATCCAATACAATAGACATCGGCACGCCATAACGAGCTACAATTTCTTTAATGAACAGATCTGCTATTCTCTTGGATGAATACGTCTCGCGGATTGATAGAAAGTGAACGCTCTTTGTCAGACGATCAACTATCACCTAAATGGTGTCGTACCCCCTCGCCATGCGGGGTAACAACGTAATGAAGTCCATGGTGATGTGATCCCACTTCCACTCGGGTATATCCAATGGTTGGATCTTCCCGTATGGCTTCTGATGCTCTACCTTCACTTGCAAGCAAGGCACTTGTTCACGTACTCAGCTATGTCACGCTTTATTCCGGCCACCAATAATCTTTCTTCATATCCCGGTACATCTTTGTGGCACTGGGATGAATTGTGTATCGAGTCTTATGATCTTCATCCATGATTCGTCCCCATAGGTCTCGATAACAAGGGATCCACATCCACCCGAAGTGGGTTCTAACTCCAAGAGTGTTTTCACCCAACTCCGTGACTAGACCTCTCATCCTTTCCGAGTTAAGGCGGTCTTCTTTCAACGCCTCATCTTGTAACTCATTGATCTGGTTCATCACGTCAACGGTCATAACCAACTGATAAGCCTTCATCAGAATCGACTCGGGTCTCTCCTTTCAACTAAGGGCATCAGCCACTATATTGGCTTTACCCGAATGGTAGTGGATCTCATAATCATAATCCTTGATTAACTCTAACCACCTCCTCTACCTCATATTGAGATATTTTCACTCAAATAAATACTTTAAGCTTTTTTTTTCTGTGAAGATTGTGCACCTTGCCCCATACAGGTAGCGCCTCCAAATATTTAGTGCGAAAACCACAGCAGCTAGTTCCAAATCGTGGGTGGGATACTTGACCTCGTGGGTTTCCAACTGTCGGGAAGCGTAGTCTATTACCCTTCCACATTGCATCAACGTGCAACCCAGTCCCGAGTAAGAAGCATCCGAATATACCACTAAGTCTTCACTCCCTTCGGGTAATGTCAAGAAATGAGCTTGAGTTAATCTTGCCTTTAACTCCTCAAAAGCATCCTCCTATTCCCGACCCCCACAAACTTCACGTCCTTACAAGTCAATGCAGTCAAAGGTAAGGCTATCTTGGAAAAGTCTTTAATAAATCTTCTGTAGTAGCCCACCAATCCTAAGAAATTACGAATCTCGGATGGCATCTTTGGAGACTTCCATTGCATCACTGCCTCAACCTTTGCCGAGTCCACCATAATTCCTTTAGAATTCACCACGTGACCTAAAAATTGGACTTCACGCAACCAAAAAGCATACTTAGCGAATTTAGCATACAACTTATCTCTTCTAAGTGTCTCCAATGTTTCGCTTATATAGCCGGCATGTTCTTCCTCATTTTTCGAATAAATCAGGATATCATCAATAAACACAATCACTGATTTATCTAACATTGGCCGACACACTCGGTTCATCAAATCCATAATGGCAGCTCGCATGTTAGCTAAACCAAAAGACATAACAAGAAACTCATAGTGTCCATAACGTGTGTGAAAAGTTGTTTTAGGAATATCTTGCTCCTTCACCTTTAATTGATGGTAGCCAGATCAGAGATCTATCTTTGAGAACTAACTGGCACCTTGGTGCTGATCAAACAAGTCATCAATCCTTGGTAAAGGATCCCGGTTCTTCACCGTCAACTTTTCAGCTCACGGTAGTCAATGCACATCCTCGTACTACCGTCTTTCTTCTTAACAAACAAGACCAGAGCACCCCAAGGAGAGATGCTTGGTCGGATGAACCCTTTCTCCGTCAACTCCTACAGTTGAACCATTAGTTTCTTCATCTCGGATGGAGCTAATCAATACAGTGCCCTAGAAATGGGTTGAGCACCGGGTATCAAATCAATCTGAAACTTGATCTCCCGGTCTGGTGGCGCACTCAGTAAATCTTCTAGGAACATGTCCGGAAAGTCTTGCATAAATGGTACATCAGACAATTATAGTACTGATGTGTCCACATCCTTCGCGTAAGCTAGGTAGGCATTACATCCATGTTTCATGCATTTCTCTACCACCGCCATCGAAATAACCTTCAGAACCGTAGTGACACGATCGACGTAGACCATCCCCGAAATTCCGTCGGGAGCGGTTAATCGGATCATCTTCTTGTGACACACAATATTCACCTCATAGATCGCTAATCAATCCATCCTTAGTACTACATAAAATCCGTCTAGGGGAAACACAAATAGTTTAGCAGAAAACCTATGGCCTTCTAGTTCTATGTCGCAGTGTTCTATCATATCAGAAGTTCTGGTAGACTTACCAATATCAGTTTCTACATCAAATGGCTCATCAATACTTCTACTACTAACAGGCAACTTAGCACAGAAAGTAGCAGAAATGAAACTCCTACTAGCACTAGAATCCAATAATACCAAAGCACAATTTTGGTTTACTAGAAACATACCTGACACGACATCAGGGTCCACCCTGGCCTCCTCCCGTGTCATTGTGAAGGGTCTAGAACTTTCCCTTTGCCGTCCTTCTTTCGTCATCTTCTGTACCCAAGAACTTTTGGCCCTTGGCTTCTTACACTCCAAACTCAGGTGACCTACTTCACCACAGTTATAGCACCTCACCACCCTATACTCCTTAACAATGTGACCAGGCTTCCCACACTTGAAGCAAACATTTAATCCAACCTGCATTCCCTGATATGCCCCTTCCCACAGTTACCACACCTCTTCTTCCCCGAGCCTGTTGCAACCACCTGTCGATCATCCACCCTCGAATTCTTGTTGTTTAGGGTGAAACCACCATGCCCAAACCGTTTCCTGCTCCCGTTCTTGTCACCACCACCCATCTTCTTCACCTCCACTACAGCCTCCTCCCTTTCGTCATACAATCTACCCACCAAGTCTACCACCGACCGAAAGGTACCCGGCCGGGTAGTAATCAAATGCCTGCGGATGTCAGCTTGCAATCCTTGGATATATCTTCTGATTTTCCTTGATACAAGCGTAACCTGATCCGGCACCACCGTCTCCATTTCATTGAACTTGATGGTGTATTACAGGTGGGTCATGGTTCCCGCCTCAAGCTGTAGGAACTCTCTCTCTATCTTATCAAGTTCTTGGTGAGGACAGAATTACTCAATCACCATCTTCATCAACTCTTCCCATCTATTCTTCCTGATGGCCCAGCCGCCCTCAGCTTGGGCAATATTGTCCCACCAACACAAAGTCGAGTCAATGAACGAGTGAGTGGCGAACTTCACCTACTGGTCCTCCCTGCACTCACTAATCTCCAACACCGCCGCCATCTGTCTTACCCAGTGGTGAGCAGTGGCAGCATTACCATTGCCATCAAAAGTCGGGGGTTTACACCGTTGGAATGCCCCGTAGCTGCACACCTTCGCGATTTCCCGCATTACCACCTCCTCCTCATCACTGGAGGCCTCCTTCTCCGCATCCAGTTCCTTCTTTTCATCATGACCCATCTCATTCCCCCTCCATCCAGTTGGAGTCCTTCTCCCCTCCTCCTTCTCCTTTCTCTCATCATCCCTCACAGCACGGATGACTTTAGTCACTATAGACGGTAGGATCGTATGCATAACTTCGTGAACCTCTTCAACTACTGCCTTTTTCACTGAGGCCCTTAGATTGGTGCTCTCATCAACGCCCTCATGCTGAATATTGGGATCGGCATGGTCATTTCAGCAGTCCTAACCCCTTTCCTCTTGGCATGTGTTCTTGCACCACGTCCACCACGTACTCATCCTCTAGAAGCCTTAGATGATCTTCCTCCAGCCATCCTCTAAACACTATAAGATTCAAACACCAACACGATCATTCAAGGTAATAGCTCTGATAATGTCTTGTATAGTAAGTCCCTAATTATAGTGGCCAGTTGTGATTAGCCGCTAACTTTACTCTTCATTCCCCAAGCATTTCCTATCCTTACTACGTTAGTATTCAAATCTACTAAGAGCACATAAATCAAATAGCAGACGCACATAATACCGGTTAGCATTAAGAAAAGAAATACCTGATGGCACATAGCTACTCGAGCTGGCATCCCTCCATTCGATCACATTCTCAATTTAAGTTAGGTTTTTGAAAATATTTACCCAATTCTCTTAAACTTTGGCTCTGATACCAACTTGTAAGGCCCCGTTCCCGGAGACCTCACAGTTGGTCAATCATAGCATTATACATATAAAACATTATACATTACACAAGGTTAAGTAGCGGATTAAATTAACAAAAACCATTCATTTCATTAATAAATAATGTTGTTAAGCAATACATCATTGTTTCATAAGTTACAAAAGGATCTTTTAATTGCATTACAAAACAATAATATCATTAAGCATGAATGGATGTCAGTCTTGTCCTGCCAAGTAGCTTCACCCGCGTGCCACCCTCAGCAACAATTATCTGCCAACTGAAAATGCATAAAAGCCAGTGAGTTTTAGTTTTAAAAGCGTTAAAATACCTTGTATAAATTTTTATATGAAAATACCCTTTTCAATAAAATACTTCCTTTACTTTTGTACATGCATCACAGTATACTCTTATTATCTTTCATCATCTACGCATTCATTTATTTTATACTTTTTTATTAACTTTCACTTTCATCCAGACCAATGTGCAATACCCCGAACATTGTGCACGAAGTTGATACTGGGCCGAAGTCTATAAATAGACCCGTAACATTGTGCATGAAGCGTGGCCCAGTACCTAGGGCTTGTCACAAGGGTCCCGTCAATCTCAAGGATTGACCATGTGTGCATCCTTCGAGTTAGCTAAACCGCACACATATGAGCTAATGACAACATGGTCGTGCACCTCCATTCAATTTGCTTGCAAGACTTTCATTCGTTTCTTACGTTTCACTTTCCATTATCATTAATTTTTCACTTTCTTTAATGATAATACTTTACGTATACGAATATAATCACTCCATGTAAAGTCACATAGATAAAACATAATAAGGAACATAAGAACAGCTAAAACATGCATAAAATAAACAAATATAAGCATCAAGTCAAACCAGGGTCAAACCCTAAAATTTCTTTTTTCCCAAAATTGCAAAACATTTTCTAAATGTCCTAGGCGCATGAGCACTATGCAGGCGCATGAGGATTGCTTGGGCGCATTAGCACTATGTGGGCATATGAGTCAACACTTAAGCGTCTGGGACACTAATTTTGGGCACATGAGGTACTGTTCAGGTGCATGACTAACACTTAGGCATTTTGGGCAGTGGGCGCATGGGAAAGACTTAGGCGCATGGGAAAGACTTAGGCGCATGAGTGCCTTTTGGGCACATGGACACTATTCAAGCGTATGGGCTGGTACTTAAAATATTTTAGAAAAAATATTAGGCCCATGGGAACTATTTGGGCGTATGAGATACACTTAAATTATCTAAGTCAAATTTTAGGCGCATGGACCCTATTTGGACGCATGGCCAACCGTTATACATATTTCTAAACCATTTTCAGTGCCAATTTGCTTTCTAACATACATTCAACATAAACTTATCATTCTAAGCATCAAAACAACTTTACAACCTTAAAAAACAAGCATTCACATACACAAATACATACAGGTTCATACATAAACCATAAAAAAACATTTTGAACATGCATTTTCAGACCTAAAATTTTAAAACAAGTAAAAAACCGAGGTTCTAGAACTCACCTATGCAGCCAATAAGTAAAACTCCTCCAACTTGTATGCACAAGATTTCGAACACCTAAAACAAACCAAATAAACACCCGAACACATAAAGCACATAAAAATCAATTTCAAGGTTAAAAACCCAATAAAACCGGACCAACTATGCAAAGAAACACCTTACCAAGAGCAAAAACAACTTCTTTTTCTTTGAACAATCCGAGAGAAAGCTTATGTTTCCTTTCTTCTTCTTCTTTCAGCCGAGAATGGTATGTAAAAAGGTGTTGGGCGGCCATACTCTTTTATATATATTAAAATATTTGAGTTTTGTACCTTTTACACATAGCCCCTCCACTTTTGCTCCTTTTCATTCTCTTCAAGATACTTTTCATTTTTCCTTTTTATTGCTTTTCTTTTCTTTTATTTTGACAAAAGTTTGGGTGTTACAAGAGTGCTCCTGACATTCCCATATCCAGCCCACATCATCCAGCTACAACTGAGGCGGACCTCTCTAAACAAGTTCATCGGGTCCATGTGGAAGAGGCTCTCACTTCTAAAAGTGAGTAGATACTTAAGACCTTAACCATGGCAATCCAGCTCCTTGGAACTTCTTATGAATCTACCACAGTGCAGGGGAAATCCAGAGACCAAGAAAATATATCTGGTAGTGAGAGTGATGACTTTGGTCATGTAATCTCATCCACCATGATTCTTCTGATGAAGATGAGGGAGTATGCAACAACAGATAAGACAATTGACTCATACTTGCACATATTTGGTCTCTAAGGTTAGTCACCTAGAATCTCAGGTGCCTACCTTACAAAGGCATGTGCTTAATCAGGAACTTAAGATCACCGATCTTAGGGAAAGTTAGCTAAAAGGCATGCTAGGCATGCTCAACCAAGTCCACAAGAACCTGTTGATATGGTAGACCTAACTTCTAGCTCACTTGTGCAAGTAAGGGATGCTACCAAAAAAGGAGAGAAATTCACCACTATTACAGAACTTGGGAGTATTACCTAGAGTATGGACATTAAGGATTCACCACCCTTACTTGCAATTACCTAGACTCAACAACCTCCTCTGGCCCATATCAATAAGGATGTCGTGGCTCAAAGTTTATTTGAGAAGGGTGATGTACCAAGGGATATGTCGCCTCCATCCTACCCATCTAATAATCTAATAGTAGGGTGGACGTATGACACTAATAGAAGAGCCCTGTTGCTTTCTAGATTCTAGGGTCAACAAGAAGTCATCAGCATCCACACCCTAAAATTCTATGAAAGCTTCCCTCTTGTTAACCAACCACTTGTCAATACAAGCAAAAATAGACAAAATAACAGGTTAGCAAAGAGGATTCAGATGAGGATGTCTTAGGAGTTTAAAGGAAGAACAAGCTTATATAGATAGAAGCTAACAGGAAAAACAGTTGGTCAACTGCATATTGACTTGGACCCTAATATTAGCTTCAAATGGGAAACCTCAGTTGAAGGCCTAACTATTGAACCTCTGAACTTTGAGAGTAGTACTCCTTCAAAACCAGTTACCCTTGGTGAGACAGCAGTTGGTGAAGGTGTTTTACATCCTTTCCCTAGCCAGAGCTCAAGTGATGAAGGATATTAAGTAGACCAAAGCTCTCTCCTCTCTGAGCCAGATAGGCCAGTGCTTGACAAAGGAAAGAAAGACTTAACTTTAGAGGAGATTAAAGAGGAGAAGAGGGAGACGAAGAGGAAGGCAAGGGAAGAAAGAATGAGAGAGACACCTAGTTTCATGTAAGCTACAATCAGGGTTACCAATAGGCTAAACACTTAGCAAGATGAGTTAAGGGCAGCTAGATTAAACTACCTGGGAACTAGGAACTATATTATAGATGAACTGGTCTTTCTTCCCTTAGAACAACTGAATGAAATGATAGACACAAAGGTGTCAAGAGAGAGGAAGGAAGCTAAGGATGTTGCTTTGCTCCTTAAAATCAAAGAAGAAAGAAAGAAAAGTAGATTATATAAAACCCATGTTCTCTCCCAATTCAAGCAAGGCCTAAAGTAGAGTATGTGGCTGTTGAGGAAGAAACTAAAGTAGGTAGAAAACAAGATAGACAAAACATGATTACCTACTTGAGTGTCATTGGTCTCTACCAGGCAATAGTTTTACGCCCTATATCTTATGAGTACATAGAATTTGAATATCTTAAGCAGCTAGAATAAAAAGTCTTAAAAAATAAAAGCTGCTAAGAAAAAATATGGGAGGAAGCTTAAAGATCAAGTGCCACCATCAAATCTAACAAGAAGAAGTCTAAGGACAGACAAAAGATGGTAAGCTTCTTGAAGCTGTATGAGTTCTCCGGAAGGAGGCTTAGTCCCATGTCTCTATCCATAATAGATGAGCATATTAGGGTGATCAAGCAGAATATCAAGAGGGGAGAGCTTCAAGACTTGCATTCTCCACTAAGTCAATCTGTACCTTTAGCTGAGTTCAAGGTTGAACCCTGACAGACAACACAACCAAGACCTAATGTTAATCCATAGCCAGCTTCATCTTCTAACCCACAACAGGGTCCTGAACCTTTTTCTTATCTTGTAAAATGGAAGGACCAAACTAAGAAGGATAAAGAAGGAAGACAAGGTGATCAAGACCAATATTTTCAGTTGAAGTATAGAAAGAAGAAGAGGATGGCTATCTAAGAGACTTAAAGAAGAAGAAGAAGTCTAAGGCATCCACCTCTGTACCTCAGGATGAGTCAGAACATCATGAGGGTGAACCAAAAGAGGTTGCTTAACCAACTCCCTTAGTTGTAAATGCTCTTGTTGCTAAGAGACCACCTTGTCTCGGTATACTCTCCAAACCCAAACAGATGGTATGTTATAAGAGATCAAGTAGGTTCACAAGTATTCTTCTTGCAAAATATACTTGACCTCCCTGATCATGATCTCTTTGACATCAAAAGATACTATGAGAGCCTAAAGAATCTAGACTAAATGATGAATAGAGGAATGGCATTGATTTTGATGATGGCTCTAGAAATTTAAAGAATCAATACTCATAGTAATATTAAAGTTTTGGTAGCATTAGTCTAGTGTAAGTTTGTAAGAGTTATCTTAGAGGCTGATGCTAACCAAAGATCTTTCAGCATGTAACTGAAGTACAAGGAAGTTACTTCGAAAGATTTGACCATGCACAAAGAAAATTAACTAAATGACAAATCTTCCAAAGCCAAAAGTGAAGTCTTCCGAAGCTTGAAGATTGATTTATTTCGAAGACAGAGAAGACATGTTTCTCTGACATACGTTTGACAAAAGCAGACTACGTTTCTGCTGCCAGATCTGAAGACTCGCCAACTTATATAAGTTGGTGATTACCTTTTATTTTTGTCAACTGTTTAGTATGGAGTCTGTCTGTAACTTTCTACTCTTGTACTTTTATCCTTTTTGTAATACAATAGCATGTGAGCTATGGTGTGATAGTCACATGTCAAAAGGCAATCTACCTTTTGACTTTATATTAATCCTATTGTCTAGATTAGTGTCCAGCTGTCCTTCAAAGTATGTTCGGCTGTAGGTTGTAGTATAAAGTATATTATGTAACCAATCTTAGGACTAAGCATTGTAACACTTGTAAAATTACCTGAGAGCAATATACATCATCTTGAAAACCAATCTTTGTGTTCTTGAGTTCTTTACTTGTATGTTCTTTGTTTCTTTGCCTGGTTCCCTATTTAATCTAGTAAGTGCGTCTTCTACAACTGTGAGACTATTGTTGAAGAAACCATAACTGGTCATGCAATAACTTTTTATACGTCTGTTTTTTTAAAAATTTACACCATAAAAACTAGTATTATATTATTTTTCATTTGATTATAGTATTACTATAAAATTTTCAGGAGAACTTCATATACAGTGATTTAAGCTTTTTAATATCATATATAACCAACTAAACTTTTCAATATCAAATACATTTTTTTTAATTTCTTATAATGTTTAACTTAATGACAATTTTACCATTATCAATCTTCAAACATCATTAAAAGTTTCTCGGTCTATCTCATATTAAAAACCATTAAAAGTTTCAAAAATCTACTTTGCTCATAGTTTGTTGAGGAGTACACATGTCTTTGACCATGCATATATATTTGGGGAATGCTCCAATAAATTTTTTTAACGGCCAATGAATACTTTAAGCCCGATCATCCGGGTAAAATTATTGACAAAAGGCCACTCATGCCACGAACACAGTTAGCGTTGGTGAGTCGGCCTGCCTATGATTTCAAGGGAAACCCATTACCCAGTGATGGAGCTTAAACCACAGTATAAGGGGAGGGTGCGAACTCTATATATATTAAAAAGTTTACAATATCAGACCGAAAAATTACATTATGGAGCCGAAAATTAATACTACTGATGGAAAAATGAGAAGGGACGCCCCCCGCCCCCGACCCATACTAAGCTTTTCTCTGCTGCCAGCTAAAGGTACGTTGTGGTAAAGCCCTTCGTTTACTTGGAGCATATTGCACGAACTGATACTACCTATTACTTTTGTTTTGAAAAAGGTTCTTTAGTTTTATAACGATTAATAAATAAAGACAAAACTTAGATATGTTTGGATATAGACCTGTTTGATTAACGTAACGTTATCAGTATAAGAAATGAAGTATTAAAATATTGAAAGATAAAACAAAGTATTTGGTGGTTATTCTTTTTTAAGTTATTACTCAACAATGAAACCAAAAGGATTAATTGATTTACATGGGGCGTTGGTGCTTATGATTCATTGTCATTTGAAGAACTAAAGAAATGCTCTTATTTTTTATTGACTTATTAAATTGAAAACAAAAGAAGGAAAGTACTATTTTTTAAATTGTTTTCAATGGCAATGATAAATTAGGAAATGTTCAAATAGAAAAGCTTTTAAAACAAAGTATGTAAAAAAATCTCAATCATTCACCTTTGTAATCAATAGTATGATATTATATTGTAGGAAAAAAGTTTTGTTATAGAGACATTTCAGGAATAAGCAATCTTGTTGACATTTTACAAATTCCCCTATGTTTTTTAAACGTTCATAACTTTTACATACGATATTATTTTTTTATAAAACTTACACCATAAAAAAGAGTTTTTTTATCTTTAAAACCAGTGCAGTATTATTATATAAAAAGATTAAAAAATTTATGTATTTAAGTTTATTTCTTGTCATTTTCTCTTTATTGCAGTTCATTGTGTTTTTTTGTTAGTTATTATGTTTTTTAATACTATTGTGTTTTCCTAAAATGATTAATTTTAAAAAATATAATGATGGACAATCATTATTGTATATATCTAATTTGTAAAGCATAATAATAAATTAACAACTAATTGATGTAATACATAGAAAATAATGACAAAATAACATAATGTATCATTGTGTCTTTTCATCGTTATTGTGTTATTTTGAACACTATAAATTTGGGAAAATGCATTGGTAAAATAACATCATTGTGTACTTCTAATGGTAAAACACAATAATTAATAACAAGTTTATATAATCTATCAAAAAATAATGACGAAAATAACATATTATGTTATCTTCAATAATTTGAGAAATAGATTGGTGAAAATATATCATCGTGTCTTCTAAGTGTAAAACAAAATGATAGATAACAAGTTTATAATCTATAAAAATAACATAAAATAACCTAAAACGTAAAACAAAATGATTAATACACATAACAAATAATGTAAAATATACTGATATTTGACACAATGAACGTATAAGACATTACCGCGGCTGCTGGCACAGAGTTAGCCGATGCTTATTCCCCAGATACCGTCATTACTTCTGCGCAGCTTAGGTGGAAGGTGAACATTTCAATATGTATTATCTTATGTATTACAATGAACATATAAGACACAATAAGCTGACGTATGTTGAACCATTAGAAGAACGAAGCTATCGAAAACCCTAAGTTCAACACTTATTCACAAATGCCCAAATCTCCTAAATACTGAACCACTTTGAATCAGCACTTGTATAACCCGATGAGCTGCTGATTCACTACTACACTGATAAGAGTGTATGTATCTAATAGTATTGGCGGCTACAATGTTCTGCAATTGGCGACAACATTGTACCGAAACTGCAGGACCGGTGAAGGGGGTCAATACAATAATTTCACAGTATTTGGAGAGTTAAAACCCTTAGTAGATCAAATATGGAACCAGCTTATGATAAAACAAAGAACATAAGTAAGGAACATAACAAGAACAAGAACACAACAATAAGATAGTTTTCAAGAATGATTTATATTGCTCTCAAGTTCTTATAAAGTGTTACAAATCTTATATATGAAATTAGAAGTACTTGAGATACTTTATACTACATCCTGATCTAATACAAAATGAATAAAAGTACAAAAGTAGAAAGTTACAAACATAAGACCTTAATCTACTATTTGATAAAAGTATGGACTTTTTACCAACTCATCTAGATTAGTAAGTCTTCAGAGGTGGTAGCAGAAAGTAGTCAGCTTTTGTCAGAAGGTGATTCAGAAAAAGCATGTCTTCTCTGTCTACGGAAGAAATCAATCTCTTGGCTTTGGAAGACTTTGTCTTTGAAGCTTTAGAAGAATTCATTTTTGGCTTTGGAATATTTGGTCTTTTGGCTACGGAAGATTTGATACTTAGCATAATTCACTGATTTATATCAAACCTTCAGAAGTAACATTTTTGTACTTCACATGTGCATGCAGATAGCTCTTTGGTTGCATCAGCCTCTAAGTGTAATCCTTACAAACTCCCCCTAAGCTGATGCTACTAAAACTGAAGAAGAACTTTGAAGCTTGATCTTGATCTGTTGACAGTCATCAACATAATCAATACCATTCCTTTCATTATCAGTTGGTCAGGATTCCTCAGACTTTCAAAGTACCTTCTCATGTCATAGAGATCATATAGAGGAAGGTCAAGTATGTCTTGCCAGAAGTACATCTCTTAACCCCCTTGATCTCTAGTGACACACCATATGTCTGAGTTACTAGCAAATACCCAAGATAAGATGGGTTTCTCAACAGCAACAGGCTCTATAGTGAAGGGACTTTATTGGGCAACCTCTTCTTGATCACCCTCAGGATGTTTAAACCCATTCTAAGGTACAGAGGTGGATGCCTTAGATGTCTTCTTCTTGTCCCTTCTAATGGCCATCCTCTTCCTCTTTCTACACTTTAACTGAGAAAGTTAGCCTTGAGTACCAGATGGTTCTTGTTTTTCCTTCTCAATTGGGTCCTTTTCATTCAGAGGTTTAGAAGGAGAGGGATCAGTACCCTTCTGTGGGTCAGAAGATAAAGTTGGCTGAGATGGAGCATTAGGTCCTGGTTGAGTAATCCCTTTATGGTTCAGCCTTAACCTCAAGTTCAGGTACAGCAAGACTTGGTAGAGAATGCAAGTCAACTAGCTCACCCCTTTTGATCTTGTCTCCACTTCCACCTACATACGTGGTTGTATGGGGGACTGCTTAACCTGAATAGACTGAGAAGGGGTTCCCTTGGATTTTCTAGTATAGGTGATGGTTATTTATGGTTGTGAGGGTGGTACAGATGTAGAAGGTGTGGATTCAAAAGGTGCTACCAAGTTGTCATCTTGAGTAATGAGCTCTAACATTTTTAGGACTAGGGCTATTTCTACCCCTGAGAAGCCAACAGTGGACTTTCTCATTGTTTTGAAAATGTCAAGCTTTATGTGTCCCATTTTAAGAGTATTACATGTTCCTCTTAACTTTGAGCACGGTTCACAGTTAATAATGTGTTGAATCTATCTGGGGAATATATAGTACTCTAGGGAGTCCAAGTTAGCAAGCAGGTGTGTATAGATAAAGTATGAGCACTTGAACTTGACCCCTTGAACCATCCCATGGACTATATAGGATAAGTCCATTGTAATATGGTCCCAACCTCCATGTTTATTGGATAGAGAGTGGATTACAATATGGAGGAGGTACTTCCATTGAGAGGAAACCTTACCCTTCTTGAAGGTTTTGTCAAAGTAGTCTCCTTCATACCCATCTGCCAGAATGAGTTGTTGACATCAGACTTTCGTAAGTACAAATCGTCTTTTTCATTATCCATCCTCAGATAAGAGTTGATGGTTGCTGGAGTGAAGTTCTCTTCCCCTGCATGGTAACAGACAGTGTCTTCTCACCATCCAAAATAACCTCTTGGTAGGTCCTCCAAAACTCTACTAGTTACAGTGTAGGGTCTATTGTGAGGGCAGTGAAGTAGTTAGAGTGAGATAAGAAGCAGCAAACATCTAAGAAAGTTGAATCTTTCTCAGATGATAGCAGAGCAACTTGATTATATTGCCTATGTAAATATGTGGAAAAATCTGGTTGGTTTCTGGGTTCAGGTTTGGCCATTTTGAGTTAGAGGTGAAGAAAGCTAAGAACAAAGTCGATTTGTGGATTAATTTAGGGTTTGAACTTTTGCAGATGAACAGAAAGGAGAAAGAGGGGGAATCATTAAAGTATATTTATATGGTTGTATTTGAAACAAAGTTAACACAAAATGATAAACTTTAGAATCCGGATGTTGGTCTCACCTCTGAAAAAGTGTCCAAATAGATAGTTTTCATGGAAATCTAAAATCTTTAGAAGGTAATTTTTCTTCGGAAGTTTTAAGAAAACTTCCGAAGCCAATTTGACTTCAGAAAGCCAATTTGACTTTAGAAGATTATTACTTAGCTTGATAAAAATTTGGTTCGGAAGAAAAATACATAGAGTATTTTTATTTTTGAGATATATTTGTTTCAAAAGATATTAATATTCAGAAGTTATATTTAAAGTGTGAACAAAGCTTTCGAGACTTAATTGCTTTGGGAAGATAATTGTCCTTCAAACCATATTAGTACTTTGAAGCATAGTTAAACTTCGGAAGAAATATAAGTATTTCTTCTTAATGTAAATTTCTTAGTAAATAGTTATTAGTTTTGAAGACATAACTTTTTTCCAAATTCAACTTGATGTATTCCGAAAATATATCTTAAATTTTCATAATTCTATGAAATATATAGTTTTTTGAAAAATTTCTTCCAAAGTCAACAACCGATACAAGCCCAGTTTACTTTGGAAGAAATTTTTCAACTATATATTCCTTAGAATTTTGAAAATGAAGATATATTTTCTTCCGGAAGACATTAACTTGTGTTTGAAAGAAATTTATATTCTCAAAACTAATAACTACTTACTAAGAAATTTACCTTCGGAAGAAACTCTGATATATCTTCTGAAACTTAAACATGCTTCTAAGAACTTATATGTTTTGAAGGACAATTTTTTTCCAAAAGCAATTAAGTCTCGGAAGCTTTATTTATCTTTTGAATAACTCCTTTGAAGTTTAATATCTTCTGAAACCAGATATATCTCGAAAGCAAAAAAAACTATAAGTATTTTTCTTTCAAAGCTAATTTTTATCAAACTAAGTAATAACTTCCGAATTCAAATTGGCTTCGGAAGTTTTTATCAAAACTTCTACAAACAAATTACCTTCGGAAGATTTTAGACTTCCAAAAAACTATCTTTTTGGGCACTTTTTCAGATGTGGGACCGACATTCGGATTTCAATGTTTATCCTTTTGCATTAACTTTGCCTCAAATCCAATCTATATAAATATACCTTTAACAGTTTCTCCTGTTTCTCCTTCCTTTTCAGCTTCAAAAGCTCAAACCCTAAATTCACCCACAAACCGACTTTATTCTTACCTTTCTTCACTTCTAAGCTACTTAAAATGGCCAACCCTGAACCTAGAAACCAACTAGATTTTTCCATGTAACTACCCAAGCAACACAACCAAGTTCCTCTGTTATCATCTAAGAAAGATCCAGGTTTCTCAGATGTTTGTCGCTTCTTGTATCAATCCAACTAATTCACTACACTTACAATAGACCATCCTTTGTATGAAGATCAACTACTAGAGTTCTGGAGGACCTGCCAAGAGGTCATCTTGGATGATGATAAGGCATTATCTGTCATATTGCAGTGGAAGACAATTTTCATCACTACAACCACCATCAATTCCCATCTGAGGCTGAATGATGAAAAAGGTAAATTGTTTTTCCCCAAATTTGTTGTAAACAACTCATTTCGGCAAATGGGCTATCAAGGGGACTACTCAGTAAGAACCTTCAAGAAGGGTAAGGTTTACTCTTAATGGAAGTACCTCCATCATGTGGCACCATCAACTCCCATCTGAGGTTGAATGATGAAAAAGGTGAATTGTCTTTCCCCAAATCTGTTGTAAACAACTCATTCTGGCAAATGGGCTATGAAGGGGGCTACTCAGTAAGAACCTTCAAGAAGGGTAAGGTTTACTCTCAATGGAAGTACCTCCATCATGTGGTCATCCATTCTCTTTCCAATAAATATGAAGGTTGGGACCAGATTCCTAAGGACTTATCCTACATAGCCTATGGGATGGTTTAAGGAGTCAAGTTCAGGTACACTCAGTTTATTTATCTAAACATGCTTGCTAACTTGGACTTCTTACTGTACTACATGTTCCCTAGATATGTTCAACTTATTCTTAAGTGTGAACTGGGCTCACAGTTAAGGGGAACAATAATATTCTTAAATTGGGACATATGAAGATGGTATCTTCAAAACAATAAGAAAGTACACCATTGGCTTCTTAAGGGTAGAAATGACCTTAGTCCTAAAAATGTTAGAGATCATTGCTCAAGGTGACAACTTGGTAGCACAAGCCAATGTTGAACCCACACCTTCTACATCTGCACCACCCACACAACCACAAATCACCCTCACCTGCTCAAGAGGATTCAAACAAACCCTTGCACAAACTATTCAGGTTATGCAGGCCACGATACACTCACCCATACAGGAGGAAGTGGAACCCAGAGCTCCCACTTCTCCTAAGTAGTATACCACTCCTAATATTTCTTTGATCAGTGCTAAGGTTCCTCATGCTCAGTCTGATAAGCTCATTACCCTAGCCTTAAGCCTTCACTCTAAGTCTTTAAACTCTAGTGATCAACCTTCAAGGGAAAGCTACCATCCCCAGCCTTTAGATTTAAACCAACCCATCCCTAACCTTCAATTTTATGATAAAGAATATATGGGATTTAGTGAGTACCATGATTCTCTCATCTCCACACCTGCTCGAGCATGGATAAGTGTTCCTAAATCACCCATATCTAGCCCACATCATCTAACCCCAACTGAGGTGGATCTCCCTGAACCTATTCAGGAAGTCCATATGGAAGAAGCTTTTACTTCTTCAAGTGATTATATTATTAATACCTTAACCATAGCAATCCAGCCCATTGACACTTCTGTTGAAGTTGTCATGGTGCAGGGGAAATTCAGCAGTTAAGAACTCCAAGCTGGTGGTGAGTAAGAAGACTTTGGTCCTATTCTCTCATCCCCCCATGATCCTTATGATAAAGATGATGGGAGTCTAGAACTAAAGGTGTAAAAACTATTTAAAACATGCACCTCTTTAGTTTCAAAGGTAAGTCACCTGGGAGTGTCAGGTGGCTACCTTACAAAGACAGGTCAGTGGTCAGCAAATTGAGATTACCGATCTCCAGGGCAAGTTAGCTGAGAGACCTGTCAGGCTAACTCAACCAGATCCACAAGAACAGTGGATGTGGTAGACCTAACCTTTAACTCCCCTGTTCAAGAGGGGATGCTATCAAAAAGGGGGAGAAAGTCCTATCTATAACCATAGAACCTGTAAGTTCTGGCCACAGTATGGATATGGAGGAACCACCACCCCCACTTGTAGTTGTTCATACTCAACAACATTCTAATTCTCACATTAATATGGATTCACTAATTTAAAGCCTGTTTGAGAAAGGTATACCAAGGGCAATGTCTACCCCATCCTACACCGCTAAAAATCCATTAGTGGGATGGAAGTATAATGCTGATAGGAGAGCCTTGGTAATCTCTAGGTCTCAGCGACAATAAAAAGTATTCAACTTTTACAACCTGAGATACTATGAGAGCACCTATTTAGTTGACCTACCCCTTGGCAATTCAAGTCAAAGCAGGCAAGCTATAAGGTTAGCTGATAAGATTTAAGATAGGGTGCTTGAAGAGTTCAAAAAGAGAACCAAGCTATATAGACAGATACTAACAGGTAAGACAGTTAGTAAACTGTATGCCGAGTTGGACCCTAAGATCAGCTTTAAAGGGTAAACCTTGGCTGAGGGCCTAGTGGTTGAGCCTGTGAACCTTGAGACAGGATATGCTTTAACACCCAGTACCCTTAGTGAGGCCCCAGCTGGTGAAGGTGTCTCACAGCCTCTCTCTAGCCAGAGATCATGTGCAGGACCAAGCAATAAAGACCAAAGCTCTCTTCACCCTGATTCACACAGGCATGTGACTGATAAACAGAAAAAAAAAGATGACCTCTGAGGAGATTGAGTAGGAGGAGAGAGAGCGGGGAAAAGATAAGGGTAGAGAGTTCAAGTGAGACCTATGGCTTTATGGAAGCTACAATCAGGGTTACCCCCAGGCCAGGTACTCAAGAAGATAAGTTCAGGGCAGCCAGATTGAACTATCTAGGGTCTAGGAACAACAATGTTGATGAACTCATATCTCTCCACTTGGAGTAATTGAATGAACTAGCTGACATGGAAGGGTCAAAGCAGAGAAAGGAGGTTGAGGGTGCAAAATTGCTCCTCAAAATCAAAGACCAAAAGAGAAGAAAAAAACTCTACAAAGCTCATACTCTCTCCAAGTTTAGGAAGGTAGGGAACAAGACAGGAAAAACATGATAACCTACCTGAGTGCCACAGGTCTCTATCAGGCAACAGACCTTTTCTTATCCTATGAATACATTAAATTTGAATAACTCAATCAGCTTGAGCAAGAAGTACTAAAAGAGCAAAAAGCTTCTAAGAGATAGATGAGGGAAGAGCCAACAAAGTCAAGAGCCACCATCAGAGCCAATTAGAAGAAGCTTGCTGACAGAGAGAAGGTGGTGAGATTTTTGAAGCTATATGGATTCTCCAAAAGTAGACTAGGTACAATGTCTCTATCCACCATGGATGAGCATATTAGAGTGATTAAGTAGAATATCAAAAGGGGTGAGTTGGTTGACTTGGATTCTCCACCAAGTCAGGTTGCACCAGAAACTGATGTCAAGGTTGAACCCTAAGAGACAACACAACATGGACCTAGTGCTGCATCTTAGGCATCTTCATCTTCTGACCCACAGTAGAGTCCTAAACCTTCTCCTTTCTAAACCTGTGAAGGAAAGATATGCAACTGAGAAGGATAAAGAAGAAACATCTCGTACTCAAGACCAACCTTTTGTAGATAAAGTACAGAAAGAGGAAGAGGATGGCCATTAGGAGGGGCAAGAATAAGAATAAGAAGTCCAAGGCATCCACCTCTACACCTCAGGATGGGTAAGAAAATCCTGAGGGTGCTCAAGAAGAGGCTGCTCAATAAAGTTTACTCCTAGTAGAGCCTCATGCTGCTGAGATACCCATCTTGTCTTGGGTATTTGCTACTAACTCAGACAGATGGTATGTCATTAGAGATCAACAGGGTCATGACATGGACTTCTCACAAAATGTAACACCCGGAAAATTTTGTCAAAATAAAGAAAGAAAAGAAATGAGAAATAAAAAGAAACATATTTTGTAAGAAAGAAAAAGAGGCCAAAGTGGAAGGGTGCAAAGTGTAAAAGGACAAAATCTTATTATTATTTTGTTTAAAAGGTGATATGGCCGCCCACACCACCTGCTACACTCCACTGCTTGATGCTTTAGAGAGAGAAAGTAGCAAAGCTTTAGTTTTAGAGAGAGGAAGAAGCTGAATTCATAATTTGGTAAGTGTTTTCAAGTTTTTAGTTCGGTTTTATGGGTTTTTAATCGTAAGACTGATTTCCACATGTTTCTATGTGTGTGCATGTGTTCAGATATATATTCTTGACATATTTTAGGTGTTAAGAGCTTTCAAAAAGTTCAGGTTGAGAGGATTTAAATTGAGAATAGCTAAGGTGAGTTTCTAGACCCCGTTTTTACATGTTTTTAAACTTCTTTGGGGCTAAAAAAGCATGTAAAAGTATTTTATAATTTTTATGTATGTTAGCCGTATGCATGAATGTATGAATGTTAGTGTTTTATGATTGTCTATGTTACATTGATGCTTAGAAGGGTAAAAATAAGTTAAAAACATGTTGGGATAGTGATTGGGACTGAAAAATATGTTAGAAACATATGAAAGGGTGTTCATGCACCCAAACAGCGCCCATGCGCCTGAAAAATAGGCTTAGAAGTCTAAGTATGAGATAATGCACCCAAACAGTAGCTCATGCACCTAGATTTACCTTAGAATTCCAAGTGTAGGCTCATGCGCCTGAACAGTAGTTCATGCGCCTGAGTTTTGGGCTGAAATGACTAAGTGTGAGATGAAGCGCCTGAATAGTGCCCATGCGCCCATAAAGGTTGATGCGCCTAAGTGTTAAAACGGTTAAGTGTAGGCCAATGCGCCTACATAGTTGAGAAACTCCCAAACAGGGCTAATGCGACATAATAGTGTCCATGCGCCTAACACTTAGAAAATTTTTCCGAATTTTTAGGAAAAACAGAATTGTAGGGTTTGACCCTAGTTTGACTTGCGGGCTATTTTGGACTATTCTAAGCATGAACAAGTGAGGGTTTATGAATAGTATATGCATGATGCTATGATGAATGTATGATATGTATATGTGTATGAGATGTTATCTTTTATTAGTCTTCATGTTGGACCAAAAGAACCAATGAGCCAGATTAGAAAAACCTTTAAGTCCCACAGACATCACAAGAACTGCTGACGACCTCAACAGCTGATGATGACAAAGACTGAAGACTTCATCAGCTGAAGACTAAAGTGCTGAAGACCATCAACTGAAGACTAAAGTGCTGAAGACTTCAACTGCTGAAGACTAAAGTACTGAAGAATATCAGCTGAAAATCAAAGTACTGAAGATCAACAGCTGAAGCACAAAGACTGAAGACAAAGACTAAAGTCATCAGCTGATGACAACAACTTAAGTTCAAGTCTGAAGTCAAGTGCTGAAAGCTTCAGAGTTTGTCACAACAGCTGAAGAAGTATTCTTCAGTTGTTGTGATGGTTTACCTTTCAGCACTTTCTTATCAGTAATTGTAGTTTGTATTTCAGTAGTTTGTAAAACGTCTGAAGAGCATGTTCTTAAGACGTTGTAGTTTTCAGTAGTTTATTTTCAGTAGTTCTAATAGTTTTAACACTTAGTATTTTGTAAGAAGATGTCAGCTGTTTGACATCTTCAGTAGTTTAGTTAGTTTCAGTAGTTTGTTAAAATAACGGTTTGATGTCACTGTCAAGTGACATCAGCTGACGTCATTCTTCCTATAAAAGGAAGATGACCTAATTGTAAACATTGCCGAAGCATGTGATCAATTGAATACACCTTTTTTGCAGAAATTCTCTCTCTCTCTCTATAACTTACTGTTACATTGCTAAATCCCGTGTGTTCTTGTTCTAATTTGCTTAATTCGTGTGCTAATTCTGCTGCAAATCCAACCTAATTGACCAAACTAGATGCTGAGATCCTTTCAAATGGTATCAGAGCAGGTTAATCATTGATCGATTTAACAATTGATCATTGAAATTGCTCTTTTGACATCTATGTTTGGTCGAATTAGAAAATTTGCAAGAATCGGTTATAGAGATTGAGTTTCTACTGCTTCTGGTCATTCAATTTGAGGTTCACGTGGTTATGAGCTAGATTTGTTAGTTTACCTTGAATTTGCTTGAATTTCTGAAATGGCGACACCAACAAACGATCCTCACAATACTGGCTCCTCAACAAAGCCTCCGATGCTTGTGAGGAGTGAGTATAACATCTGGCAAAGACGTATGCCCCATCATCTGTCCATCAACAGCGCTGGTTGTTGGAAATCGGTGGTGCATGGACCATACAAGCTGATGGTGAGACTTCCTGAATCAAACGAGAGGGTTCCGAAGAAACCTGATCAATATTCGGAAGAAGATCCGAAGCTGTTCGAGATTGATGCTAAAGCCCATGGAATTCTGGCCATGGCACTGCCTAATGAAATCTATTCTGGGCTCATGCATCATGAAACTGCTCATGATCTCTGGGTTGCTCTGAAGGAACAATTTGGAGGAACCGATGAGGTCTTAGCAAACACAAGGGAAATCCTTGCCCAACAATATGAGACATTCTCTCAT
>BJCO01657717.1:1053-13750 GCA_018326465.1 Flaveria floridana | reverse complement strand
TCTCCCCAATCTCTTCTAAGGATGGAGTTTTGGATGGTTCAGAGGATGACTTTGGTATTAGTTGGGTTTTAGGTTGTGTTTTTGGTTTTAGTATATGTAGTGAGGGTGGTTGTTAAGAGGCAGTGAAAGGTTGTGTTGGTAGTGAGGATGGTGTGGGTTTAGGGGTGTATGGCTTGGTGATGGGTTCGGTTTTGATGGGGAAGGAGAAGGGTATAGGCTCAGTGGTGGTTTCGATGATTGTGGGTAGTGGTTTGGGTTTCATCCTCTGTACCTCTTGAGATACCACCTTCCTTCTTCCTAAGAGAATGTCAGCTTTGATGTCACTGACATGTCGCTGTAGAGTCTTCTCTGACATAGGCCCAACTTGCCTGCCAGTGAAGCCATGTGCCCTGAGATAAGCCTTCATCTAGGCTTTATCTCCTACCTTCTTGGCGGCTGCAAGTTTAGCCTCTTCTTCTTTCTTCTTTCTCTCATTCACCTTCTCTCTAGCAACTCTCTTTTTCTCTCCTTACTGATTTGTTCCTGCTCTCTGTTGACAAGGAGCAGGATCATCTCATTTTCATGAGGGCTCAGTTCCTCCTGAGAGTAACCTCTTGAGCATAGGAAGGCTATCCTCTCCTTCCTCTTCTTTAGCTCAGCTTCTTCCTTCATTTTTCTTGCTCTCTCCTCTTTGGCTTTCCTTGCTGCTTCCTCTTCTTCCTTTTGCAGCAAGGTTTCCTCTTCCAGTTTGATAAGCTCATCAAGTGGGAGTAGTAGCATTTCTTCATTTGCTACTCCCAAATTGATAAGTCTATCAATTGCCTCCACTCTTTTCTTTTCATTGATAGACTCCCAAGATGTTGCAGCTTTGCTACTTGCTGCAACAACTTTTCAGTAGGGAGTCTACCTTTTCTTCTTAACTTATTTAGCCTTTCATCCTCAAGAAGCTCCTCATCAGTCATCTTCCTCTTACCTTTGTAATCGTGAGGAGATGCTTCCTTGGGTGATTCTGGTCTTGAAGGTTGAGGTTGAGAGGGCTGAGGATGAGGTTGAGAAGTTTGTGGTTACTCTTGAGGCATTTGTGGAAGAATAGGAGCTGTAAGAAAGTCCTCACTGTTCACCTCAGAGGCCAGATCAAGAATGGCCTCTGTGAGAATCAGTTCATCAGACAAGGATGATAGTTCAACAATTACTTCCGTAGCTGAAATTTCTACTTCGGAAGAAACTAATGTTGCACAATCTGTCCCAACTGAGGTGGTTGTTGGGCCATCAGTCCCTATTTCCCTTTTGAAGTGAATCTCAGGTTCCATAGTGACCTTAGGTTGACCAACTTCCACCTAAGTGGTAGGAGGTGCACTGAGCCTTTGAAGCTCTTCTGCTCCAAAGTAGGTTATGGCTACATTAGGGGATGGTTGTTCAAGTGAAGAGCTCATTAGGAATTGTGTAAAAAATTTGTGAATACTAATAAGCATCCTTGGATCCACTTGAAAGCTCAAAGGAGGTGGTTGTGGAAAGACAGTGGATGATTGCTTTTGTCAAAGGTAAGGGGAGGAAAAAGTTGTAAGTGTTATTAGAAATTGAGGTTCCTCAGAAGTTTAAGGTTTCTCATGGGCTTGTTTCTATACATTCTCCCCCTTTTTGGTAGCATCATCTTGAGAAGTAGATGAGCTAGAGGAAAAACTTAAAGAAACTTGAATTGGTACGCGCCTAACAGACTTCTCCATCTGTGTCTCAGCTAGTTTTTCCTTGAGACTGACAATCTCAAGTTGCCGAGTGGCAGACCTGTTTTCTAAGATCCTAACCTTGGATTCAAGGTTTGAGACCTTAGAAAGCAGGTAATCGATTATGAGTTTTAGCCTTCCCTCATCTTCATATGAAGAATCAAGGGGAGATGAGACAACATACCTAGTATGTACATCTTCATCACCAGTGCTGGTTTCTTTGCGCCCTGGATACCTTTGCCCAAAGATATCTCTTTCAGAGATGTCAATAGGCAAAGTTGTCATAGACTCATTCTCAATGATGTTACCACTATCCTGAGAGCTCAATGAGGGACTCTTAGTAGTGGTAGTTGAGCCTACATGAGTCCCCTGCACATCGGTGGGACTCACCTCAGTTAATGGTTGCTGATGTGGGTCAGAGATCAGAGGTTCCCTTTGGCTCTGTTGACCTATAGATAGGTGTGGTAGATCAACTTCATAGCTTTGAGGAAACATGAAATCCTTATCAGTTTGGGTTAGAAGGTCAGTGAAAGATATGGAAGGTATTCCTAATGACCCGGGACCTTGGTCAATATCTAATGACTCATAGTCAGTGATGTGGCTGTCCCTTTTTGGTTGCTCAGGAGAGTATTATGACTCATCCTAAGGGCTTGAGGTTTGGGTGATGGGCTCATCAGGTTAAGACTGAGGAGACTCTACACTGATATTGAGGTCGATTGGAGGGGAAGGTTGGACCTCAGGCTGAGTGGGAGCCCAGTGTTCCACTCTAGCCTTTTTGGGCGAACAGAAGGAACTTGTTCAATCAGAGTAGATTGAGCAAGGGTTCCTTTGGGGCATCTTTGGTAAAAGTGTTTGATAGGTAGGGAGGCTTTTTGGTGTGGAGTGGTGATTGCTGGTGTGGGTTCATCACCTGTTGGTTTAACAGGGATGTCACCAGGAGCCATGGGCTCAAGCATACCAGGAAGCAGAGGAGTGAACATTCCAGTGAAGTTGGTAGATATCTTCTTCAGCATTCGAAAGACACCTGGCTGCATTTGAGGTACCACTAGAATATCCTTGTATTCTAGTTTGTCCAGGTCTAACTCACAGTTGATGAAGTGCTGAATGAACCTGGGGTACATGTAGAATGTATTTTTGACAAGATTTCCCCTCAGGTTGTTCAGAACAAACCTAGAATAATTGAACCTCAGGCCCCTGACCAACCCATGAACTAAACAACCTAGTTCATAGGGATTTGATCCCACCACCTGATTTGTTGGACAGACTATGAAGGATGATGTGTAGTAAGTACTTCCAGTTATAGGAGAAATTGAATTTGTAGACTCTAGATTTACTAACATCACCTCCATATCCCATTTGAGTGTAGGTGTCTTCCAACTCAGGCTTTGGAAATTCAGTTGGAGCCCCTGCATCATGAAGCTCCAAATGCTCCCTAATAGTGGTTTCACTTACCACTATCTCTTGTCCACAGACTCTTGATTGAATGACCCTCTCATTGTTAATGACTTCATTTTGGCCATTTATCCAAAAATCAGACATATGGTTAGAGTAGATTGTAGGGTTTATGGTGAGAGCGGGAAGGTATATGGATTGTGTGAGGAATTGGATGATTTGAGCAAAGTCACTATCCGTAGTTGAATCAAGGATAGCAACTTGGTTATGTTGTGGGTTAAGAGCCATTGTTTTGGAATTGTGAGAAGGAAAAGTTTCAAGCTTGAAGATTACAGTGAATACAGTATGCTTAGGGTTTTGATAGTGGTAAAGAAAGTATAGAAGAGAGTTGGATTCCTTTAAATATGGAGTAAAAAATCAAACCGATAAGGTGAAATGACACTATACGGCTCGATTTGACAGAGGCGGTAAGGATGTTTTATTCAAAATACTCGAAGAATCTTCTACAAAATCTTACTTTTTGAAGAGTGGGACCCAAATGTTTCCGATACAATATTTAAAGCATTCTTCCGACAACATCTGCTTCCGAGAGAACTTTAAGGTTTTCTCTCTCCAGACAATCTTTCGAAGCCAAATTTTGCTTCCGAAGCAAAATCTGTCATAAGAACTATTTTGCTTCCGAAGGTAAAATATGGTTTCATAGAAGCACCAAAATTTCCTTTGGAAGAAGATTGATCCATGAATAAGTTTTCTTCCGAAGCATAATTCTTTGTCTGGGTTAGAGGAATTTACCTTCAGAAGAAGAGTAAAACTATCTTCCGAGGGTAAATTTCTCTTCGGAAGAGTTTACTAAAAATTTGGAAGATATAATTTTTGTAACTGGGATTAAGTTGTAAATAGACACATTTGACTTAACATTCGATGTTACATAATTAGTCAAGGTTTATCAATCCAATAGCTGTAATTAAATACTTAAATCTTTGTTCATCAAAGGCTTTGGTGAACAAATCAGCATATTGTTCATTTGAGTCAACTTTGACCAATTTGGTCAGATTTTTCTCATTAATATCTCTAATGAAATGGTACCTGATGTTGATATGTTTTGTCTTAGAGTGCTTGACTAGATTTTCAGTTATTGAGATAGCACTCTTGTTGTCTATGTGAATGGGAGTCTCCATGAAGTTGAAGCCATAGTCTAACATCTGATTTTGAATCCATAGCAGTTGAGCCAGCAGCTGGCTGCAACAATGTATTCAGCCTCAGCAGTTGATGTAGAGACACATGATTGCTTCTTACATTGCTAGGAGATGATCCTTCCACCAAGAAATTGACATCCTACTGATGTGGATTTCTTGTTGATGTTACAACCCCTATAGTCACTGTCAGTATAACCATATAGGTTGAAGTCTTTATGCTTAGGATACCAAAGGCCCAGTTTGGGAGCTCCTTTAAGGTATCTAAGTATCCTTTTGACAACAATAAGGTGAGACACCTTAGGAGCAGCTTGATATCTTGCACATATGCATGTAGCAAACATGATATCAGGTTTGCTTGTAGTGAGATACATCAGAGATCCAATGATTGCCCTGTACTTATGCTGATCAGTATCCTCCCCCTCAGAGTCAGGACAAAGATTATGATTTCTTTTTATAGGAGTCTTAGCCGACTTGCAGTATTTTATCTCAAATCTTTCTAAAATTTCCATGGCATATTTAGATTGATTTATGAAGAAGCCATCTTCCATCTACTTCACTTGAATTCCTAGAAAGAAATCCATCTTTCCCATGGAACTCATTTCAAACTTCTTCCTCATGATGCTTTCAAAGTCTTTACACATATTGTCATTTGAGGAGCCAAATATGATGTCATCAACATAGACTTGAACAAGCAACATATCCTTCCCTGATCTTCTTATGAACAATGTCTTGTCTATGGTGCCTCTGGTGTATCCGTTCTTTAGAAGAATTTGAGACAATGTTTCATACCATAGCCTTGGTGCCTGATGCAGCCCATAAAGAGCTTTATCTAGTTTGCACACATAGTGGGGGTGCTGTGGGTCTTCAAAGCCAGACGGCGGACACACATAGACTTCTCTGTCAATGTTCCCATAAAAAAATGCACATTTGACATCAAGTTGATACACTGTGAAGTTTCTGGATGTAGAAAAAGCAAGAAATATTCTTACAGCCTCAAGTCTTGCTACAGGTGCAAAAACTTCAGTGTAATCTATTCCTTCCTCTTGTGTGTATCCTTGAACTACAAGTCTAGCTTTATTCTTGATAATCAAACCTCTATCATCCCTTTTATTTCTGAATACCCACTTTGTGCCAATAGGTACTTGACCAGGTAGCAGTGGGCACAGGTTCCACAACTTTTGCCTCTTGAATTGAAGCAGTTCTTCTTGCATTGATTCAACCCAATTGTTGCCTTTGAGGGCCTCTTCTACCTTTTGGGGTTCTACTTGAGAGAGAAAGCATGAGTACAGGTAGACATTCTTATTGTGAGTTTGTCTTCTGGTCCTCACACCCTCTAAGACATCCCCAATGATGTTTTCAGCTGAATGAGTGTTATGAATCCTGATTCTGGGAATAACATCTAATTGCATAGATAGATCCAGATTTGAATGATTTATATCAGGATTGTTAACATTGGTTTCAACTGGATTTTCTCTTTCATTCAATGAAGATTGATTGAATGAATGAGTAACATCATCAAAAGTGTTTTGTTGTAAGATAGCATTAACAGTTTCCTATTCCTTCAGATAGCTATCTTTAGCAGCTTGGTGTTGAGAAATTTAGTTATCATCCGAAATGACTTGATGCTCATTCAGTTGACAACTTGTTGAAGCTCCATTGTTTTCTGAGAGATTCAGACTTTTAGGACTTGCAGTGGTGGGAGCTTCATTCCTTCTAGGAGAATTTGGAATAGGTCTGGGCAACTCAAATATTTAATCATCATCAGAGTCACTTTGAGTTCCTGTTCCAGCTGAAACATTCTCGCAAGATTGTTTAGAATAGTTAGGAAACAATTCTAAGTTGAACATATGATCAGGACCATTTCCCTTGACACAAGGAGTGTGCTCATTTACAACTATATTGGATGACTTCTCAAATTGTTGATTATTTATGTTGTATACTCTATAAGCTTTGGAGCTCGAAGAATATCCAACAAAGATAGCATCATCTGACTTTTCAGCAAATTTTGCCAAGTTGTCTCTTGTGTTTAGTATGGTGCATCTGCTGCCAAAGGACCTTAGAAAGCCAATGAACGGTGGCCTCTTATTCCATAACTCATAAGCGGTCTTTCCATGGGGCTTAATGATTAGAACCCTGTTCTGCACATAGCATGCAGTGCTGACTGCCTCTGCCCAGAAAGTTAGAGGCAGCTTTGAATCAGCTAACATGGTCCTCCTCTCAGCGACACCATTCTATTGAGGAGTTCTAGGAGCACTATATTGTCTGGCAATCCCTTTTGAGTTACAGAATGAGTCAAGAACTTGATTCTTAAACTCAGTCCCTTGGTCACTTCTGATTATCTTTACTTCATGATGAATTTGATTTTTTATCTTAAGAATAAAAGATTTTAAAGTTTCAGCAGTTTCATCCTTAGTTCTTAAGAAGAATACCCATGTAAATCTAGTAAAATCATCAACTATCACAAAGCAATATGATTTCCTTCTAATGCTCATTATACTTGTGGGACCAAATAGATCCATGTGCAATAAGTGTAATGGGGTAGTGATGGAGTTAACTTCTATGGTTTTATGACACGCCCTATGTTGCTTCCCTTTCAGACAAGCAATACAATTGTCTTTGCAGAGAAACTCCTTTTTAGGCATACCATGTACCAAGTTATTCTTAGTCAATTTATTCATTGTCTTAAAATTAACATGACACATTCTTTTATGCCAAAGAGCTGACTCATCACTATTTGTTTTGGAAAGAAAGCATGATACTTCTCCTAGTAGGGAAGCATTGTTCATATCCAGCTTGTACATATCCCCTTTCCTGGGAGATCTAAGAAGAACCAATTCCCTGGGAATTGTTAACCCGGGTTTGAGGATAATGCCCTCATGTTCTATGAAAAGCTTTTGATGGTTTTAGTCACAGAATTGAGAAACACTTAAGAGATTGTGTTCAAGTTGTTTGACAAAGTGTACTTTGTCAACTGTTAACTTACCATTGGACACATTACCTCTACCAGAGATGTATCCTCCGGCTTCACCTCCAAACTAAACAGGACCTCCATCAAAATTGTGAAATTGTTGAAGAAGAGATCTGTTCCCTGTCATATGCCGGGAGCATCCACTATCCAAAATCCAAATGTTTCCATTTTTATCATATGGATGTCCCTGCACAAAGGTGAAACAGTTAGTTTTTATTGGAAACCCAAGCCTTGTTGGTCTTGGGTTCTTCTAATGATGATAACACAATTGAACCAAAATGTAAAGATGTGGGTTTAATAGTAGTTTAGGAAGATGAGGTTTGAGCTACAACATCTTTTTTGATTTTCCATTCCATCCTTTGGTTGATCATTGAAGTTGAGCTTAATGAAACTTGAGTAGTAGAGCATTCTTCCGAAGTTTCTTTCTCTTCGAAATGAGCTTTCAGACCATTCTCTTCCGAAGCAGTCTTCTTCTCGAAAGGTTTGAGCGGTGCTTTCTTGTTCTTCGGAATCCTTTTTTATTTCTCTTCCGAAGTCACCTTTCTTTCGGAAGAAGATGTTGCTTCCGAAGGTAGCTTGGCTTTGGAAGACTACTTTCCTCTCTTCACTTTTTGGATCTGATTTTGTGATCCAAGTGTGACACCTTCCTTGGCTGCTCCTTTTCTTATCCTGTTTGCATAATGTGTGCTTGCAGGATTATAGAAACAATCCTTGTCCATGTGATTATACAGACCACACATTATGCATTCAGTGTTTGCTTTGGTGGGACAAGTAGTTGTTGCTTCTTGGTCTTCTTATGCTCTTCCACAGCTTTTCCTTTTTGCTTTAGATCCTTCAGTTGGATGGGAGTACTGGTACTATATCCTGTCCCGAATCTGAGCTTCCAACCACTTGGAATCCAGCTGAGATGAAAACACCCTTTTGTCTTGGGTCAATTTTCAGTTTGGACTCAACCACCTTCTTGGCAGTTCTTTTGGCTGCTTGAATTTTATTCTTTCTTTGTTTGGTGGTGAGAGATTTTTTCTCACCTGTGAGGATGTGGTTTTCTACCTTGTCCTTCTCTATGGTGGTGATGGTAACCATTTTTGCATCACTCATACTCTTAAGAGATGGTGGGTCAGTAGTTGGAACCTCTTGCTCATCAGGACCACATCTTGGTTGTCTAATAGATACATAAGAGTATGGTGGAGCAGTTTCATTAGTTCCCAACCCATTCTTATTTTGATAACATTCTTTTGAGTGAGAGGTTGATGCAAGAATGTTGTTGAAGTTATACTCTTGGAAAGCATACTTCTTTGCTTCAGCCTCAGCTATTACTAGCTGGGCTTAAGCCTCAGTCAACTTTGAAACTAAATCTTTTATTTGAGCCCTGTACTTTGAATGTTCATGTTTTAAAGTAGATGAAGTGTTTTCTAACTCTTCAATTTTTAGTTTATAGTCAGATTCTGCTCTTTTAAAATTAGCTTTCAATATGTTCAAAGACTCAATATCAGATTTAAGTTTCAAGTTGTAGTCCTGGTACAACTTAACCTTAGCTACACAGTTAGGAGTATAAAGATGTTCATATACCTTGGTGTCATCAGTGTCTGCCATGAGAGCTTGAGCAGGTGTAACTTCTTGCACCATAAAGCTCCAATCAACTTCTTGAGCAATGGCTGCAGTGTGCTCTATTGGCTTGGTTGCAGCTTGTGTGGTAGTATGATGTTGAGAAGCGTGGCTTGCTCCAGGATTAGATTTTGGAGCCTTGCATTCCCTTGCAAAATGACCAAGTTGATTACTGTTGTAACACTTAGCCTTAGATTTGTCAAACCTAAATTTGCTACTAGTTGGGTTCTGAGGGAATTCCCTTCCAGTCTTCTTGTAAAACTTCCTTGCTCTGTAGGTGAGAAGAGCCATTTGTTGAATAATGTCCATGTATTCAACATCATCTAGACTGAAACAGTCCAGATCATCAAAGCAGAACTGGAAATCACTAGAGTGTTCGTTTCCTGAGACAAAAGCACAACTTTCCTGAAAAGGACCTTGTTGAGCTTGTTGACACTTGGGTGTCTCTGGAAAAGTGATGTATGGACTAGATGAATATGATGGCTGCTGGTTGTAATTCAGGCACATCTGGTACTGGGGAGTTCTTGCACCTTCAGCAACATGTAGAGCATTGCTAACAGGAGTGGTTGAGCTGCCATTCATCTACCGCTTGTTCAGATTTTCCATCTCCATACAGTATCCATCTAGGGTTCCATATAGTTCAGTCATGGTGAGTGTTCTAAGATTCACAGATCTCCTGATAGAAACAAAACAGAAAGTCCATTCACGAGGAAGAGCACTCATGAACTTCCTTACTATGTCTCTCTTTTCAAGAGTCACTCCCATAGACTGCAGAAATGCTATCAGATCCATGTATCTGAAGTATTGTTGGCTCAAGTTTTCACCATCAATGTAGGTGAAATTCTTGAACTGTTGCTTCAGAGCATCCTTCTTGGATTCTTTGGATTCTAAGGACCGTGAGTACATTAATTTCAAAGCATCAAAGAGTTCTTTGGCTGTAGTGCAATGCTCAAAACCAACCATAATCAAGTTTGGTATGGCAGTGAGCAATACAGTCATAGCTTTGCTATCAATGTCCATCTTCTTAAAGTCTTCATCAGAGTAATCTTTGACTTCCTTTTCAATCATGGCACCATCTCTAGTTGATGATGCCACCTTTGGTATGTATGGTCCATGAGTGATGGACTTCCACATACGGAGTCTTGATTCTTTATAAAACCTTTAATGCGTTGACACCAGCGCCTGAAGTTATCAGGTGTGATAATGGGAGCTTTGGTCATGGTTCCCATTTCTAGTTCAACAGATTTCTGATTAAGGGCCATTTTGGTTGAGTGAGTAAGTTTTGAGATACCAGGTTGATTTGGGATGGTTAGATCTCACAATCAAGAGCCTGGAAGTTCGGATACCAATTGCAGGATCGAAGTGGTTCTCTCAACACTAAATATTTCTCACAAACTTGTTAAATCTCACTAGTTTGATGAATGCAGAATCAAGAACTCAGTTGATAATAATATATTAAGTAAAAGAACATAAGAGTTTTCAAGATACTTGTATATATTATCTCTCAACTAATTATTACAAGACTCATGCATAAGCATTGATACTAAGTTACAATGAGCGACTATATATACTACTATCTACAGCTTGTTATATATAGATAACATGCTGGGACTTACTTCTAGACAAATACTACATTGCTAGAGGCAGGGTATCTTAGATAAAGTTATGATCTAAAATAATGTAGTCATGACAGGTTCATGACTTACCTTTTAGTCACCAACTAAAGGTGAAAGCTGTACTAACTAAGGAATGGTGAACAGTGTACAAAAGTAAGGTCAACCATATGAACGTGGAAGGTATCTTGCAGAGGATTAGAGTAGGCAGCAAGTGTCAGTCAGACCATGCTTTGTCCACTAGTTCATACTATGTTTCTTCCGAAGGTAAAATGGCTTCGGAAGAATAAGTTCTTCCGAAACATTTTGTACCGCGGAAGACACAGTTTCTTCCGAGGCTTTGTCTTCGGAAGACTTTGTCTTCATTCTTCAAAGTGCTTTACTTCGGAAGGAGATCTTCTAAGTCTCGGAAGACTGAGTTCATCCTTCGGAAGCTCTTCGGAAAATCACCATATAAGCTTCGGAAGTTGCAGCATATTCCTTTGGAAGATGCAGCATTACCTTCGGAAGACTTCTCTTAGTTTGCACAGATTTCTTCTAAGTGTTGTTTTGGTTGCATCGTCCTTAACAATTCCAACACCTTCCATACGTTGGGACTAAGTATCAAAGTCATCATGAGTGATCAGTGGAGACTTTGTCATGGTACCGGTTTCTATATCAGCCTTTATGAGAGTAGCCATTTAAGCTGGTAAGTGTTTTATACAACTGAAGCAATCTGAGATGGTGAGATCTTACAATCAAAGGCCTGAAATGCTCTGATACTAATTGCAGGGCCGGTGAAGGGGTTCAATTCAATAGTTTCACTATGTTCGGAGATACTTAGAACACTCAAATCAAATAAGGAACCGGCTTATATTGAAACAAAGAACATAAGTAAAGAACAGAACAAGAACATAATAAGATGGTTTTCAGTAATGATGTATATTGCTCTCAAGTTCTCTTTTCAAAGTGTTACAAAGCTTAAATTAAATGACAAGTACTTGAGATACTTTATACAAAAACTGACAGCCGGCCATACTATGAAGGCTAACTACAAACACTAATCTAGACAACAAGATCAATTTAAGTCAATAGAAATATTGCCTTTTGACTAGTGACTATCACATGCCATAGCACACATCCTTATCTAATACAAAATGTAGAAAGTTATAGATTCAAGACCTTAATCTACAGTTGACAAAAGTATGGACTTTTCACCAACTTATGTAAGTGGGTGAGTCTTCGGGGATGGCAGAGAAAAGTGGTTCAGCTTTTTGTTAAAAGTAAGTCAGAGAAAGCATGTCTTCTCTATCTTCGGAAGAAATAGGTCTCTTGGCTTTGGAAGACTTTATCTTTGAAGGTTCAGAAGACTTTATCTTCAGTTTTAGAAGATTTAGTCTTTTGGCTTTGGAAGATTTGACACTTAGTAAAATTCCTTGAGTTTTATCAAATCTTCTGAAGAACTTTCTTGGTACTTCACATGTGCATGCTGAGAGCTCTTTGGTTGCATCAGCCTCTAAGTGTAATCCTTATAAATTACAATTACACTTTTCACATATTCCATATGAACATGATCTTACTTATACTAGTATAGGTGAGCTAAGTCTTAGTTTTAATTTATTTTCGAGTAGACCATGACAATATACATAGCACAACATGATTCAATTTAACATACTCTTAACTTACTTAGTGTGCGGTTGGGTTTAGCATTCTTACTGTTTATTTAAGTGTGAAACCTATGAGCTCCCCAATTATTTTGTTAGGACCGTGTACGGATGGAGTACTAACAGATTCAACACGTAACCAGATCAAACAGTGTGGAATCCTATTTGATTGGCGATCCAATCAATGAGAACGTAAACCCGGATCAATTTAATGATAGAACAACGTTAAGAATGACTAGAGAATGATCCGGGACGAACTATGAACTTGGATGAACGAGATAGAACTCTCTGGATGGCTAGGGTATGATAGAATTCGAAGTGTTACATTGTTGGTACACATGTCCCCAGTTCTAGTCTAGTGAGCTTAACCGTTATAGAACTTCTTCTTGTAACACATATGTAACGTTTGATTTTATAATGAGAATCTCTTCCTTTATGTGTATTGATTGTTTACAAGTTATATCTTTTATATTATTCATTGATACACGCATATATGACCATGTTATATAGGTTTACAGTTGTGAGACATAGGTCTGAATCATTAAAGGTTCAAGAATGTGTTTGACTAAGAATCTTATTC
>BJCO01657671.1:0-21917 GCA_018326465.1 Flaveria floridana | reverse complement strand
TTGAATCTTCGATATGTGGCTTCTTATTCAAATCTGAAAGCTTCGGCTTTTGATAATGATCTCCCGAACCCGACATTGTTTTCGAATTAACGTGTTTTTTTAAACGACGAAGGTTATTTATATTAAAAAACAGAAGGATGTATTTGTTGAAAAAAATGAACTTCAAAAAATATGGGCGACGTATGGTTGTTGAATGAAATATGATTTTTGAATGAAATTGGAAGGTATTTATTGTGAAAGTCTGGGTGACAAACCGTCACGGTTTGGCCAAACCGTGACGGTTCGAAGTAGGTGACGCGCGAATCCGGGGTCTTTTGTCAACATCAACAGAGTACCTCGTACCGTAAAGGGGTACCTCGTACCCTAAAGGTCACGGTTAGGGGAAACCGTGACGGTTTGGTGACTGGTTTTCACTTTATCCGTGTCCTTTTGTCGTTTTGTTGTCACGTGGTGTCGGATGACTGACACAGAAACCGTGACCGCAAGCCCTTGCGGTCACGGTTAAGTTGCACAACGTGACCTTTTGCCCTAACCGTGACCTTTAGATCCGGCCTACCCCCAAAAAACCCCTGCGGTGTCCCCATTAGGACCCCTAATTAAACATAATAAACCTTAGCAATATATAGCAAATCAATTGACGAGGCCTGGAGAGAATGATATGTTAGTAAATCTTACCTATAGCATAATGGATAGAGAGACTACTTCTACAGAGTCACCTAATTCTGAAACAATCGGAAAACGAATATAGATACAACACATAGCATAGCAGAGCAAACGACCACGGATATCGATCATCAAAAACACATCTTGTACCAAAGATATAAACAAGGAGCAAGCATACAACTTAACACATAGTGGGTGATCAATATCATTAAGCGACCAGAAACATACATCATATGCCATCCTTACCAAATACACTTAAAGAAGTAGATATCCACAAAATGATACGTCGTCCATACACAAATACACTGGCCAATGTTAAATTTATTTTAAATAATAGTAATAAATCCATAAGGTTTGTACTTGTTCGAAAATTATTGTAGCTTCACTCACCTTCCTGATGTCGTCTTGCTATACATTCTACACTAGTTTTAGCAAACGACTTGACCCAAACCTAACATAATGGAAGTTGGAAAACATACAAAACAAGAATGGGTGGGGTTAATAATACCGAAGACTTACCACTGACAAACTAACCTAGTATAATTAATATGTAATAATAATCAGTTTGTGGAAAGGGTCATGTGTGCATGCATGTTGTTATTAATTACTTATATGGGTTAATCATTCTCGGAATGTTAGAAGCCATTTTTTTATCATGTTAATTTGCTACAAGGTTTGAAATCTTCCATGTGCATGTTAAATTCGGTCGTTTCACCAAAGAATATGGTTGACAAATTATAATTGAACGGGCCAAAATTCTTTCTGGTGTAACGTGTACATATAGTGAAGTACGTAAAAGGCATGAACTTAAATACGCATGTTTATTTTAATGCCCAAATCCGCCAATTAAGACTATTTCTAGCCCGCATGCATGCTTTATAAATAGCTTCCCATATTCCACACAACACACCAAATATCCATCTGTTGAAGCTTAACTTACAAGCCCAATTGAACCGAAATCGTGTTAGATTATTTGTAGACACATACACGTATAGACTGTACTTGATCTGCGGTTTTGATGGCTCTTGTGTTGCGAAGAGCGGTGACGCCTGCTCTTGTAGCTTTTCTTTTCTTCTTTGAGTTATGCGTGGCTGAAACACGTACGTACTATATATTCTTGATCATATTAATTACTTTGTATTGTGTTTTAATTTGCATGTATGTAATGAAGCTAATATTGTCATTAACTGGTTCTTTGTTAATAACTACAGCTCCAAACTATAGCTTCATGCATGAAGCAACAAAAGCTTCCAAGATATCATTTTATGACTACATCGTGATTGGGGGTGGTGCTGCTGGAATCCCATTAGCCACGACGTTATCTGCAAATTACTCGGTTTTACTTCTGGAACGCGGTGGCTCCCCTTATGGAAATCCCAACATCACAAGTGTATTTAACTTTGGCTCCTATTTCATGGATACATCCCCAAACTCTCCCTCTCAACAGTTTATCTCTGAGGGTGTTATAAATTCACGGGCACGAGTATTGGGTGGTGGTACTTGTATTAATGCGGGTTTCTATTCTCGTGGTGAACGGAAATTTAATAGGGAAGCAAGATTGATGGATGAAAATTTAGTTCGTGAGTCTTACGAATGGGCAGAAAAAGTTATGGTTTTTAAGCCTGTGGTGCAGAAGTGGCAGACGGCAATTCGATCTGCACTACTGGAGTCTGGGGTCACACCTCACAATGGCTTTACTTATGACCATGTCATTGGAACTAAAGTAAGTGGTACACTTTTTGATGAAAATGGAACGCGACATACGGCTGCAGATTTGCTACGATATTCAAATCCGAAAGGGTTGTCTGTTCTTCTACATGCAACTGCTCATAAAATTTTATTTAAGACCAAAGGTTGGTACCTAATTAACCCAACATCACTAGTTGTGCCAATGTTCTATATATAGATATTAGCATGCTTTAACTTGTTATTCTTTTACAGCACGATCAAGGCCATTGGCTTATGGAGTAGTGTTTGAAGATTCATTAGGAAATAAGCACAAAGCATACTTGAAACGGGGACATAAAAATGAAATTATATTATCTGCCGGTTCTCTAGCAAGCCCACAGCTTCTAATGTTGAGTGGCATAGGTCCAAAAGAACAACTTCATGCCAATAAGATTAAAGTTGTGCTTCAGCAACCTTTCGTTGGTAAAGACATGGCAGATAATGCGATGAACACGATCTTTGTTCCTTCTCCCATTGCAGTAGAACCATCCATAGTTCAAGTTGTGGGTATAACCCAGTTTGGTAGTTACATTGAGGAAAGTGGTGGCTTTGATTTTGTATTTACAAACCCTTCAGCTTATCAAGGATTTTCTCCACAGGTAATATCTATCTATATATCGAACTGTAATTTGAAGACCAACAATCTTGAATTTATGTATTCGCGTAAATATTTTATAATAACATGGCTCAATAAATTTGATAACCTTTTATTGTTTGTTTGCAGATGGGAGGGTTTTTTATTGAAAAAATTAATGGTCCTCTATCGTCGGGTGAACTAAAGATCGAAAACCTTAATCCAACGGACAACCCATCGGTAACATTCAACTACTTCAAAGAACCTAAAGATTTGCAAAAATGTGTTTCTGGGATCAGAACCATTCTAAAAGCGGTCGAATCAAAAGCATTCTCCAACTACAAGTATGCCAACATGACGGTCAATGATATTCTTAACTTGAACTTAAAATTACCAGTGAACCTGCGTGTGCGTGCTAGTAAAAGTTCATCACTCGAACAATATTGCAAGGATACCGTAAGAAGTATGTGGCACTATCATGGTGGTTGTAGCATTGGAAAAGTAGTTGATGATGAATATAAGGTTTTTGGCGTGGACGCCCTACGGGTCATTGATGGATCAACATTTCTTAACTCTCCAGGGACTAATCCTCAAGCTAGCGTTTTGATGCTAGGAAGGTAATTAAAATTGAAAGTTACAAAAAACGTATCATAATCTTAACATCTAAAATATGATTTTTCTAAGATTTTTAGCCAATTAATAAATTTGATCTTACTTTTATATTGGTGCAGGTACATGGGAGTAAAAATACTAGAGCGAAGGCATAGACGTGATAATCACATTAAGAACTGAATTGACGCTCACATGATAACATTGCGACAATATAGTATTCCGTTAAACCAAGTTCGAATTGTGTTCCTTGTTACTGTTGTATTAAACTTTAAATTAGGCATTTGATTATTCATGCACTTTGACAATCAAATAATTAAGTCTGTTTTATAAGATAAAAAACCACCAAAATTTTGTAAGTTCATTTGAAGATCCTTCTTAACATGGTATTAATATAATGTCCTTTTTTATCATTCAAGAAGTTGTGCATTCTTGTCTATCTCAATAGGGCGGAAGCAAAGAAAACAAATTGAATCTGTTTATTCACCAGTAATACCATAAACAACTTTTTTAGCTATCGTTGATTCAAGAAGTTGTGCATTCTTGTCTATCTCAATAAGGCGGAAGCAAAGAAAACAATTGAATCTGTTTATTCACCAATAATACCATAAATAACTTTTTTAGCTATCGTTGATTCACAAAAATACCGATAATAGAGGTTTTCACACACATTATGATAGAGACAAAAAGTAATTTTCATAAACTTCAAAAACAGTTATTCTTCCATTATTTATATGCATATAAAAAGCAAACCAAATGTCAAATGGACTGCAAAACATAAGCATGCTACAAAACATAAACGAGCCAACAACGAGGCCAAAAATAAATTTCAATAAACAATAGAAAAAGTAAAATAACTCATAAAATAAGTCGTTTCTGGGGCGAAATGATGACCCAGACGCGGTTTGTAAAAACGTGCTCCTCGGTTCAACGGTCGTTTCGAATTGTCCCTGGCCTAAAACGGAGATTTCTAGAACAAGTTATGGTTATTTTAATGAAACCCCTTTGAACAAACGATTTTGACCCTCAAAAAACGAAATGACTTGCTAGTTCACACTTGTACCCGCACCAATAAGTAGTTCAGGCAAAAACTTTCTTGATTTGCATTCATGAGCATATGTAATACCTTTCTAGATTCGCTTTTCAACACTAACAGATTCATACTTTCACATCAACATCATTGTTTCCTTGTTTAAATGTTTTCATTTATGACCCTTTCGTTTCATAATTTTATTTATTATATTTGCCACACTAGCACCACGATTTCATTTCACAAATTTCTTAACTAAATTAGTGTTGCTATAGTATCTATCTACCTTAGATGTTGAGTAAAACATTATCTAATTTAAATGAAAATGATGTTTGGTATAATTTTTCCTAAGAGTCAACTCTACTACACGGCTATACATGAATGAAATGGTAATTCTTAAGTTTGTTTTATTATTACATGTGAAATACCATGTGCCCATGTAAAGTCAACATAAAAGGAAATATATAAAATACTAGTTGTTATTATATACAAGATAACTGCGTATAGTGTAAAGATTAAATTTATTGTCTAGAAAATTTACAAGTTGCAAAGGAAAAATGTTATGTAATGTTCAAAAATAAACACTTTGGAATCAAATTAAGTTATTTTTGTTAAAACTATTTTGGAAAGCGACAACTATGAGAAAAACGAAAACCTGGTTTTGGTTGGTTATGTTTGCAAAAACATTGGTAATGGATGATGGAATTACTCCTATAATGTGAAACCTAGTGATTCGAGAACTTTTGAGAATAGGAGAACATATAGTTTTGCAAAAACTTTGTGTGTGTTGATTTTATTCTAATATAAATAGGTCGTTTGTTTGTGTTTTTTTATTGTATGTTGGGGTTGAACCTATAGGCTCGGGAAATTAAATAAAAATGAAGATTGAGATCAAAGTCCACGCGAGAACATAAGTTACTGCGCGAAAACTGCTTCTCGAGCGACAACATTTAGTCACGCGAGAACAATAGTTTTCGCACGAGGACTTCTTTTTCGTTATAAATAGAAGTTTAGCGATTGTAATTAGATAGGTTTTGATCATTTTCCTGAATTTGTACCCATTGTAAACCTTCTATTCAGAGAGCAATACACTTGAAGTTTATTTACATTCGTGTTATGTGTGTTTGATTTTCCTTCTTCTAATCCATGATCGTTTACATTCGGCATTCATTATCACGAGATCGATCTTGTTATTGTAATGACCCTTACAATTGGTATCAAAGCTTGGTATGCTATAGATTGATTGATTGAAGAATTAAGAAGTGTTCTTGAAGTGTTCATGAGTTTGAATTCATCATAATTCGAAGTATTCTGCTGAGATTGATCATTTTGAAGATAATGAAGCTGCTAAACATGATGTTCATTGATTTGATGACCTTTTGAGCTTAAAATGAGATTAATTAAATCAATTATAGACAATTATGATCTTAATTGAACCTAAATCACTAATTGAACTTTTGATTAATCAAATTTTAATCCAATCGGTGAAACATTAAGGATGAATCCTTTCGAAATCAAAGAGAACAGTTTAGGAGAAAACTTTGTGAACTCGTGCGAAGAGTTACCTTTCGCATGAGAAGTTGAAGTTTTCGCAAAAATTGATTAAATGTTTGTTACAACAGAATCAATTTGCGTGAAAACTTTGAGTTTTGGCAAAAATCAATTATAAAAGTATCTGTGCGATAAGTAGTCTATTCGAGTGAGAACTTTAAGTTTGAATATTATTGAAGAATTTGATTTCTGGTTTTGAGAACAATGGCTAATCTAAAGCACATCACTGCTACCTTGAATCTCGACAATGATATTGGCACAAGCACTAAGCCACCTCGTCTGCTCGGTGAAGAACACTATACTGATCGGGCTTTTAGGTTTGAAAATCATGTCATCTACACTGAACCCTTGATGATGCGATCAATTAAGCAAGGTCCATACATTCTGGTGTATAAAGGTGATTTGGTTCCTAAACCTGAACATTTATGGGATGAGGAAGATATGAAGAAGAAGGAGCTTGATGACAAAGCCTATGCTGCTATCACCATGGATTTGACTACTAATATAGCACAAAACTTTAAAGACTTAACAAAGGCTAAGGATCTATGGAATGCAATGAAGGAGCAAATAATGGGCAATAAAGATATGTGAGAGAGCAGAAAAGACACGCTGAACCAAGAATTCAATATGTTTAATCATATACTTGGTGAAACCTTGGAGGCTCAAATGTCTAGATTTGTGAAGCTTATCATAAAAATAAAGAGTGCAGGAATCATCTTGGATAATATAGCAGTTAACAAAAGTTGTTAAATTCTCTACCATATAATTAAAACAACAACTGCACTACTATCAAGAGAACTAAGGATTTGTTTACTTTGACGCTCAGTGATCTCATCTCAACCATCAAACCCTATGATATGAATGATAAGCAAAGGGCTGCAAACTATATAAACAATATGGGAGCTGAAGCATCGACATTGTGTGCCAAAATGGCTAGTAACCCTAATTACTATATCAGCTACTCTCAACTGTGTCAACAATAACAACACCCAACACATTCTGCTAATCCAAGCATCAAATAGCAAATCTTGCCCCAATCCTTACCTCAATACCAAGCTAATCATTAAAATTCCTATCTCCAACCTCAAATCCAATCTCAAACTCAAACCTACCCTAAGATTCAAGCTGCTCAACTAATACAACAAGCTTTTGTTGTGAATTCTCAACCCACCAAGCAAACCATTCAGATACCTGAAGAGCATCTGGCTCTATTTACCACTTTTATGAACAACTATAAAGCTTTTTCTACAGAAATGCTTAGTGCACCAAACATCTTGGTTGATGACTTGCAACAAGTTATTCCCGATGATGTTAAAGAGAATGATATAAAGTATCAAATGGAAATAGTGGTGTATCGAGCAAAGAAGTTTGTAAGAAGAACTGGTAGAAAGGTCTTTGGTTTAAATAACTCTAGCAAGATCGGGTTTGATAAATCCAATTTGAGATATTATAACTGTGCCAAGCCGAGTCATTTTGCTAGAAAGTACACTGAACCTAGAATAAACCAGATTGATCATGGAAAGAAGATAATGACAGTGGAGGTAGAAACTAAAAACAATCAAGCCAGTTCATCCAAGAATAAAGATTTGGTATCTCGAACAAATGAGGACTATGATTGGTCAGACGAAATGGAAATCCTTGATATCAACTTACCCACTGCCTTATTAGCTGAAATCCAACTAGTTGAAGAGCATGGTGAAGACAACTTATTTGCTGAGTTTGTGTCTGATGATATGTTGGATGGTGTGTAAGCAAAGGAAGAAAAGGTTTAAGCTGAGTTGGTTGAGAAGGTGAAGAAAGAACATGTGAAAGAGGTGAAAATTGAAGCAATGTATGAAAGTGATGAAATAGTTGTTGAGATTACTCCAGTTCAATCTGAAATCAAGGAAGAAAAGACTGATGAGTTCACTCCGGTCACTATTAAAGAAGTCAAAGAAAAAGCTGTTGAGTTGACTCCAGCTACAGAAGAGAAGAAAACCACAGCTGTTGAGGAAACTCCAGCATCTGTTCATGACATTCAAGAAAATGTTGTTGAGACTACTTCGGTAAAAAAAGCAGAAAAGAATGTTGAAAAGGCCTTCATAGTGAATGTTGTCCATGAAGAGGAAAAGAAGAAAGCTAAAACTGATGAGGTATATACTAATCTTTGTTTTAGTGATTGCATTAAAAAGATACAAAGATACAAAGTTCACAACGAGTGTTTGATTTTAGAAGTTGAAAAACTCCAATATCAAACTTGTAAATATAAAAATAATAAGAAAATTTTGAAAGAAATGATAGATGGTTTAAATAATTCGATTTATCAGTCAAAATTAAATCTTTATAATAACATTGTAATATAAACGATTTGACAAATCGTAGCAATGAACTTTCTTTGGAAATTAATAAACAAAATAGTGAACTCTTATATACAAAACTGATTGTTGAAAAATTTGAATTATCTTCTAACATGGTTGAAGGTATTACCAAATCTTAAATGACACAAAAGATTGATGGTGGTAAATATGAAATTGGTTATTATAATATTGCACCACCAATTAATCATGATTATTCTTCTTTGCCTTTATCAGTTCACACTTGTGATGAAGAGACCTATGGTTTAGGTTTTAAATCAAATTCTGGCTTAATACCTTCAGTCAATGTATCACTGAGTGTTGATCCTATCAGAAAAACTAAAATTAAAGTTAAGGATGATAACTCTTTTGCAGAATGTGTGAAGATGGACGGGTTGGTTGAAGAATGGAAAGTGATGATGAAATAGTTTTTAAGGAAAATAAAACCTGTAATGAAAACTCTACTCATAATTCATCATCAAAGATCAATGAAAGTTCAGAGTTTCTTGTGTTACAAATGATTGTTCAAAAATGTCAAACAAAGAAAAGAAATTAAAATCAAAAACTGATTTTAAGACCAAAGAAAGAAAACAAGTTACAACATCAGTATCTGACTTGAAAACTAAGTTCAAGAACAAATTTGTTTCAAAAGACAACATTGATAAAGAAGGTTATATTTTTAAGGAAACAAATGCAAGTTTCTTTAAAAATAAATCTCCTATTATTGCTAAATTTGTGAGACAAGATGTGTGTAGATCAGGTACAAAAAAACTGGTCCTACTCAATTACCTTCCATTCCTAAGGATAAAGCTAAATTAAAAGCCTTGTTAGCATCAGAAAAGACTAAATCTCTTAGGACAAATTCCAATGAAAAGGTAAAACGAGAGACTTTTAAAGAATCTTTTAGTCAAAGACATACTAAAGCCAGATTCTATGATAACTATGGAAGTTATTATCAACAGTTTGAGAAAACAACTCAAGAGGAAAGCGTGTATGAAAATAAATGTTTTTGTGTATGTGGAAAACCAAATCACATGGCTAAAATATATCATCATAAGCAATTATCAACTAAACAGAGGTCTCACAATTCTATTATAAATAGTAGAAAACAAATCTTTCTTAATGCACAATTTAAAAGAAATTTGAATCATTCCAACTCTTTATCTAAGTAAAGAAATGATAAACAATCACAACTTTGAAAAATGAAAATCCAAACAAGAAACCTTTACTTGTGAATGATGACAATTTATCTTCCACATAAAGTAATTTCAAGAAATTGGTTAATGGTCTGATTAAACCAATTTAGAAATGAAAAGTTAAAGAAAAGGAATCTAATCTGATATTGTTGAAGAATACATCTTCAATGACAAAAGAGATATGATATTTAAATTTGTATCATATTTAGATGAAAATGGTGTACTCAAGTCAATGATGGCTTGGGTTCCTAAAAATGAATAAATGATTCATTTTATGCAGGAACATCCAAGACCCAGCATCAACAGTGAATGGTACGTTTACAATGGATGTTCAAGGCATATGACTGGTAATACATCTTTTTTAAAAAACATCAAACCTTATAACGGAGGATATGTTATATTTGCTAGAGACAAAGATGGTAAGATTACAAAGAAACGTATAGTGTCAAATGATGTGTTAAGCTTTGAAGATGTCAATTTTGTAGAGTAACTAAAACATCACCTGTTAAGTGTCTCTCAAATTTATGACAAATAATATTTAACACATTTTACTGATAAAAAATGCCTCATTCTAAAACTTGGATTTGTAATTCCTGATGAGTGGATCTTATTGAGAACTCCGAGAGACATAGACACATACTTACTTGATATGAATAGATCACATTCATTCATAACTGAGTCATTTTTGGTGTCTAAGGCCTTAGAAAGTGATTCATTGTTATGGCATCGTCGTCTTGGTCATGTAAATATTAAGAATATGAACAAGTTGGTTAGAGGAAATCATGTTATTGGTTTACGTTTGAAAGAATTTCAACTAATGAACATTGTCTATCATGTTTAATAGGCAAACAACATAAACTTTCTCATAAACCAGTTGTTCATACAAAAATTGACTCTATTCTTCAATTGTTACACATGGATTTATTTGGTCCAGTTAGTGTTTTGAGTTTAGAACGTCGTGCATATTGTTTAGTCATTACTGATGATTTCTCTAGATTTTTACATGGGTTTTCTTTTTATCACCCAAAGATGAGACACCTCATTTATTGATAAAATTCATGACAATTCTAGAGAATCAGACTGATAAAACAATCAAGTGCATTCGAAGTGACAATGGCACCGAATTCTGCAATCGTATATTAAATGAATTATGTAATTCAAAGGAAATAGCTAGACAATTTAGTTCTGCAGGAACTCTACAACAAAATGGAGTTGCTGAAAAAAGAAACACAACTTTAATTGAAGCTTCCAGAACAATGTTATCAGCAGCCAAAACAATGTTATCAGCAGCCAAATTACCATCATTCTTTTATGGTTGTAAGGCCCCGTTCTCGGAATGCTTACAGTTGGTCTTTTATAGCATAAAACATTTAAAAACATAACAGTTGCAGCAGAATCTAAACTTTTCATATATGAATTTGTAAATACATGACAAAACATTGTTTCTTTAGCTGTATCACAAAAACTTGACAATTAAAATCATTGTCTCAAAATCTAGAATGCTAGACTCGGATCGTTACAGGTAGCTATCTCATCCATGCCTGCACTCCTCATCTGCATCATCAGCTGCCAACTATTATACACACAAAGTTAGCTTCTCTAAGCGAGTTCTAGTTTTATAATAAACTAGTTTTTCATACATTCCAAACATTTAGATTTAGTGCGTGATCATTTATCATTACATACATATCATCATATTCATTTCTTATCATTCGTTTTATTCATTTTGCACATTTCAAACTTTTATTATTATCTTTCACTTTCATTTAGACTAATGTCATATGCTATACCCTAAATATTGTGCATAAAGTTGGTACTGGGCAGAAGTCTATAAATAGACACCTAACATTACGCACGAAGCTGACTCTAGTATCAGGGCAAGCGACAAGGGTCCCATTTCGTACTTTCAGTCGATCTCAAGGATTAGACCCCTATATTCATAGGCTAGTTAGGCCCCATATAGCTGAGCAAATAACACATGGTTGCGAACTTTCTTTAATTTTTCTTCTAAGAGTTTTGTTCATTTATTACGTTCCACTTTTTATTATCATTAGAATTCACTTCATTATATAATTCTTATTCTTAATAACAGAAGGTTGTGAACCTCCTTTCATTATCTTTTACTTCATTACAAAATTCTTATTTCATCCAAAATTCTCGCACGAGAAGTTCATTTCGCGCGAGAAGTTCCCTCTTCACGCGAGAACTTCGTCAGCCCTCTTTACTTTGAAATTTTCAGGCGTTACATGGGCTGAAGCTATTCACACAACTTGTTATGTTCAGGATCATGTCTTAATCAATTAACAACAAAATATGACTCCTTATGATATCATTTTCAAACATAAATCTAAAGTCAAATATTTCAAAACTTTTGGATGTTGTTGTACATTATTAAACACATCTGATTAAAAGTAAAAATTTGATGAAAAAGCTGATGATTGTTATTTTGTTAGATATACAACCAACAAATTTGCATATAGGGCTTATGATAAAAGATCAAAATAAATAATTAAGTCATTTGATATTGATTGACATGACACCTTCTTGGGTTTATGATTATGCTTTATTATTTGAAACATTGAATCGACCATCTTTTCTTTCTACAACTACTATACCTTTGCCATCCTCCATTCAAGATATGTTTGCTGATGATCTTGGATCCATTTTATTTCAAGCAAATGGAATATCTTCAGACATACCTTTTTCTACACCTAGTATAGCTGTTCCTCAAGTTTCTAAATCTTACATGACTCATACTGATCCTGTTATTGAACAAGCTCCTTAAGTTTCTGATCAGAGTTGTTCATCTACACAAGTTGATCCAATTGACATCATTTAATTTCCATTTGATGATTTATCTATTGATAATGATAATCATCAAGAGGAAGATATTGTTTATCAACCCAAAGGGGGAAACACTGTTGAAGACCCAGTGGGTCACATGTCTAATCTAGACGAAGTTATCTCTAAAGGTGACATTCCTCAACTGAGAATACACAAGGACCATCCAACTAAAGTTATTATTGGTCTATTATCACAGGGAGTTCAAACTCGAAGTCATTCTGGAGCAATAAATAGATGCTTGTATTCACGTTTTATTTCTCAAATAGTGCTAAAGAACGTTGAAATGGCATTGAAAGAAAACAGTTGGGTAGAGGCTATGCAAGACTAGTTGATGCAATTTAAACAGCTAAATGTTTGGCATCTATATGAACTACCAAAGGGTAACTACCGATTGGAACAAAATGGATATTCAAAAATAAAACGGATGAAAAAGATGTGATTGTTCGCAACAAGGCCAAACTTGTTGTTCAAGGATTCTATCGGATCAAAAGGCTTGATTAGGACGAAGTATATGCTCCAGTTGCAAGACTTGAAGCTATACGTATCTTCCTGGCTTATGCGTCATACAAGAACTTCATAGTCTATCAGATGGATGTCAAAACTACATTCTTGTATGAAAAAATGAAGGAAGAAACTTATGTTTGTCAACCATCAGGTTTTGAAGATCTAGATCACCCTAAATATATTTACAAGTTAGACAAAGCACTTTATTTCTTACATTAAGCACCTCCTTGGTACGCTACTCTTACTGCACATTTTCTTGCAAATTGTTATACAAAAGGTGCTATTGATCAAACTTTATTCTTAAGGAAGACTAGTGATGCTCTCATTCTTGTTCAAGTTTATGCTGATGATATTATCTTTAGATCTATCAATAATGATTTGTGATAGGAAATTAAAGCAGTGATGAAAAAGAAATTCGAGATGAATTCTCTTAGAGAAATGTCATATTTCTTGGATATCGAAGTTAAACAAGATGATAAGGGTATACTAATTCATCAATAAAAATATATTCAAACTATCTTAGACAAATACAACTTTCATGACTCCAAGATAGGTCCAACACCTATGTCTTCACGTCCTACTTTAACTCCAGATCTCATAGGAGCAGACGTTGATCAACACCTGTATCAATCAATGATCAGATCTCTGATGTATTTTACTACAAGCAGACCGGGCATCATGTTCCCTGTTTGTTAGTGTGCATGTTATCAGAGTAATCCAAAGGAATCTCACATGAAAGCTGTCAAACGGATTTTCAAGTATCTCAAGGGTCAACCAACACTTGATCTATGGTATCCTAAAAATTCCAATTTCCATTTATTTGATTACACTGACAGTGATTATGTAATATGTAACTTGGACAGGAAGTCAACTACTAATGGATGTTAATTTCTTGGCAATGGGTTTATTTTTTGGCAGTGCAAAAACGCAGCAGACGATGTCCACTTCCACTACAGAGGCTGAATATGTGGCTCCTTCAAGTTGTTATTCACATATCATTTGGATTCAACAACGACTTCTTGATTATGGCCTTAACATATTTGACACTAAAATTTTGTGTGATAATACTGCAGTTTTAAACATTGTGAAGAATCCAATCCAACATTCAAAGACAAAACACATCGACGTCCGAATGAATTTTATCCGTGATTGTTTTGAACGAAAGCTTATCCATTTGAAATCTGTTCATGAGATGAAAACATAGCTGATTTGTTTACTATGGCGTTTGATCATTCCATATTTGACTTTTTAGTCCAATCTTTGGGAATGATTGACTTTGGTTAACTCTTCTTCTTACACCCTTTACAAAATATTTTCTTTTGTTTTAAGTTAAAATTGTTATTTTCTTTCTAGATAATCACAATTTTTGGAGGAGAAATATGAAAACTACTTCGAAAAAGATTTTGTTCTTAGGGGGAGTAAATTTGAAAAAGTATAAAAAAACATTTTATTTTACAAAGATTGAGTAGAAGATTAAATTTTTAAGCTTATATAGAAAATGATAGTACATTTCTTGATTTTGAATCGTTACATTCTAAGGCATACAAGAAACTGACTTAGATTACGTTTGATATGTTGATAGGCTTGACATTAATGATTGAAAAGCTATATGTTCTGTGATGCACTAAAAGTAAACCTTCTATGACTGAAGTGGGTAACTCATAAAGGTTTAATGAATACACTGACTCCATGCTAAAACAGACTGAAAGTTACAGTCTAGTCAAGCCAGTTACTTTTTGACTCAGCGTATATAAGGTGATATATATGTGTATATATATGTATATATATACACACATATATATATACATATATATGTATGTATATATATATGTGTGTGTGTATATATCTATATATATATATACATACATAAAAAAGTTAAAAGATAAACACGGTATACAAAAAGAAACACAAAATACAAAAGAAAAAAACAAACAAAATGATCAAAAAAAAGCCAAAGAGGCCATATAGGAATAAAAGATGCAAATGAGCACATTAATAAAAGATATATCATAGACATACATACTATATGTTAATATTTTCTTCTTTGAGAATATGTTATGACATAGAAGGCAAGATCAAAAGAAGGGGGCATGTAAGTCCGAATTGGCGTGTAAGTCCTAAACGTCTTGCGAGGGCAAAACTTAAGTCCGTCTGGCAGTTAAGTCATATAACTTGTTAATATTTTATATTTATAAACATTTCTTGTGCTAGTTATACTCAAATAGATATTATATAAGAAAATAATTGATTCTAAGAAAACTGAACAGAAGAGAAAGGTTTAAGTCAAATTGGGGTGACTTGAAATCTCGTAAGTGTCTTGAAGCTGGATAAGGGTTTGCATAATTTTTGATTGTGGGGTCCACTGTGTTCATATAATTTAATCAAAACATCATAAATATCATAGTATAAGTGTCAAAGTAAATCTTGATGTCTAAGTTTAAAGTGATACAATATATTGACAATTGACGTAACTAGTCTTATTTATAATAATGCTGGATGATGTTAATGATCAATTTATAAGGAATATGATTCTACACTTGAAAATTTATCAAAAGTTTAAGTTATTAGAATTGATATTGAGTCATTTTTTGATTTTGTTAGAAACTATATTTTGTTAAAAATTGTTTTATAAATTTTTTAAAACTAAGGTAGTTTGAATAATTATAATCACTTAGTTAAACATAATCATTTTCATAACAATTCAAAAGGCTCAATAAGATGATTAACATTGAAAAATAAAAAATTTAATTTCAATACCGTACTCCAAAAAAGCAGAGGTGAGGTCCGGAGAGTGGGACGGATCTACCTGGCCAAGGTGAAACTTATCGCGCCAAATGTCCATTTCATGCGAAAAGTTCATCATCCGAGAACTCAGACTTCTCATGGGAGAAGTCTACGTGCTATATAAAGTACAGTTGTTTGAAAAGAAGACTATTCGCACAAATCACCCTCTGAAATTCACTCTTAAAATTCTAAGTGTTGAAACTCTATCCAACTTGCAAATATAGTTCATTGTGATCACCTACTGATCATTAACAACTTATTAAGGTAGATTGATGTTTATATATTTGATTTGAACTTTTTTGAGTTCTGACCAAATAATGACTTAATGGACACCTATGAAACATGTTGGGATGGTTAAAACACTCTAAACTTGACGAATTGAAATTGAACAAATTAATCATAATAAACTTTAATAATGACTTAATCGACACCTATGAAACATGTTTGGATGGTTAAAACACTCTGAAATTGACGAATTGAAAATTTGAAGGGCAACAGACTTGTCGCATGCAAAAAGCTATTTGAAACATGAATAGACGTGAAAACTTGTCTTGTCACGCGAGAAGTTGACTAATGGTCAAATTCAAATTCAAGCGAAAACTTGAGTTTTCACGTGGGAAGTTAAATTGAAAATTTGTAGTTTTTGCGCGATAAGTTCAAAATTCCAAAATCTTTCTAAGCATTGATTTTTTTTAAGTCTAAAATATACTGATTACCTTGGATACTTATAATGTGTTGAATGTTTTAGATGATGAGACCTATGGTTTTCAATAAAAACCATAATGCTATTGCATATCTCAGGATAAAGCTTTATTCCGGTCACTAATCGATGGACTAAAGACATCCAAGATTCATCATGCTATATTAGCTAACCCTACTATATACACGGATGCGATAGACCAGCTCTGGCAATCGGCTACCAATGAGATTGATGCTGAAGGAGAACCGTGCATAACTACAATGATTAAGGGAAAGTGAGTGGTTATCACAACTGAGGTCATAAACAGTGTCTTATTATTATAAGACCAACCACATGCTCCAATAAAGATTGATGATGATGCTGTTAAGGACTGCTTAGTGCGAATGGGTTACAATCATAGATACCCATCACTAGAGAAGAAGTACCTTCCACCCTTTTGTAAGTACTTATTTCATGTAGTTATCCATTGTCTTAGTAATCTCAATGCTGGCATGGATAGTCTAAGTGCGGTGTTTGGATCCCTGATTGTATCTCAAGTCGACGATCTTCCATACAACATATCCAAAGCTATCTTCTCAAAGATGCAGAAGAATATGATTGATACCATGTGGAACAAATTCACCATACACCCCAGATTTATTCAGATGATAGTGAATGCTGCTCATCCTGAGCTAGCAGTGTCTGATTCATCCTCATACGTTGTGATGGTGATGAAGAAAAACATATTCATTTATCTTATGGGTGCACGTGAAAATGGTTGGGATGGTTCTCACTTTGCCAAGCTTGGAAAGTTTGTTGATGATTTCCAAGCTGAGGCATGTCCTTGAGAGATAGAGACTTGAGCTCAAACAAGTGAAGTTGATACTGTTTGTCCATCCATGAGTACCATACAAGAAGCAGCTGAGAGTTTCTCAGGGTGCTGAACGGATCTGACATAGATGAGGTGAACACCAGGTTCAATAGCAGTGTGAGTGAAACAAATAGTGAATAAGTCGGGAACGTGCCATATGTTTTACAAGAACATACCAGAGTGCGAGAAACACCTACAAAACGCACTGCTGTGGAGCATGATACTAACTTTGTTCTCGAAGATACCTGTTACTACCCGAGGATGGAAGAAGAGAATGATATGGAGGGCCGGTGAAAGTCCACGTGGTAAAGGTAGAGGACGAGGTGTATTAAAAATACGTTAGACCCTGATGAACATTGTGACAACTGTTGATATTCATGTTCTCATATACCAGTCACAACTAGTGAGGCAACTACACCAGTTATTGTCACAGAATCAACAACTATGACATCAACTTCTACGCCTACTACCAATGATAGTGTTAGGACACCACCAATGGAACAAACATATGATGATCTGTTTGGTGAAGCTGATTTCCTAAATACTATTCTAGAATCTCGACCACAACTTGAGTCGGCTGCATTTTCATCCATACGGGTAAGTTTAGAGTAAAGGGTTAGTGTGTTGGAAAGAGAGCTACTTGAGAAGACATAAGTAATTGATGACATATGTCAGAAACTACAAGATAAAGAGCAATTTATGTTCTCTGATGTACAAATTAAAGAGCAAAACTTGAGGGATCTCACCTTAGATGTGTATTCATCATTCACACAACAACATACCACTAAGGTTGGAAAATCAAGTGGACAACAAACAGATGATCATGAGATTGCTAAAGAACCAATAGTTAATACAAAGAGTTTTGTAGATCTAGTTAATTCTAAAAGGACTAAAAACACAGCTAATGTTAATCAAGAGCCAATATCAAATGTTCATATTCAGGCTACCGAGGATCAACCTGTACCATTCACTAGAGAGGCATTTGTAGAGCCTGGGCATATGATGCCTACTTATAACCTAGTAGATGATGATGATTACTTAGATATGGTTGATTATGATTCTAGTGATGAAGAAGGTGATGATGATGTCGATAAGGATGATGATAGTGATGATGGTGATGAAGGAGATGATAAGAAGAATGATGATAAGAAGGGTGATGATGATGATAATGATGATTAGGATCAGCCAATGTCTCTGGACCTAGTCATGATGATACAGTAGACTACACACCCCTAGATCCTGCTATAGAAGAATCTTATGAGAAAGAGTTTTACACTATCCAGCAAAAGTTGATTGTTGAAGAAGAAGACGAAGGGCTGTATTTGTTTGATGAGCTCGAGGAGATTACTGTGGATTACACTGATCTATTCGGAAATAGTCTGAAAGACTTATTTTCTTATATTCTAGTTGAAGTGGGAGAGATTGTTGGAGAAACAAGTGCTGAAGTAGTGACTGATAAGCCAAAGGACCAAACTAGTGAAATGGCTGTACGTGAAGTTGGAAACCTTATAGTTGAAGCACCTCCACCGCTGACTTACATTCATACACTAAGACATTCTAAACCTTTCACAAGGTATGGAAACTTAGAACCTACTATGAGTTGGCGTATGATGCTGAGAAGAGAATGTATGTGATAAAGAGGAAAGGAGGAGTGATAGAATATTATCAGGATGAACACGACTTTCATACGCTCCGAGCATCGAATTTATATGTTGTAGGTCGTGTTTCTTTCATTAATACAAGTAATTACAGGAAGGCAAATTAGATTAGAAACTTGATATACAGACATAACAAAACCAACTTTAAAGACTTCAAAACTACCAAATCCAAAGTCATTGAAGATGAAACCTGAATTGATCCTAATACAAACAAACCAATGAAGATTAGGGTTTATAAGCATACAAGATATGCATGGAAGATTGCTATACACACTCCTGTGCTAGTTAACAGCTTGTCCAAGCTTATGTGGTGGAGTTGTGAGAAGGAGACTGGACATGCTATAATACACTATGTTGATAGAGACTACCTTATCATCGACCTTGTGGATCTGCTAAAGTTTGGAAGAGACGATTTGATGAAGCTAAAGGCTTTTCCTATTACAACTAATGAATTAGTTCATTTTGTAGCAACACAGTTCGGTTGGTTGATCACAAAGACCCTGGACAACAAGATGTACGCATATGGGGGCAGTTACTAGGTTGCAGACGTGGACTTCTAACAACACTGATTTACCGAGCCTAGGGGGAGATTGTTGGGGTTAAACCTGGAGGCTCCAAAAATCAAATCAAGATGAAGATCAAGATCAAAGTCCATGCGAGTACCTAAGTTACCGCACGAAAACTGCTTCTCGTGCGACAACATCTAGTCTTGCGAGAACTAGGGTTTCTTGCGAGAACTAGGGTTTCGTGCGAGAACTTATTTTTGGTTATAAATAGAAGGTTAGCCTTTGTAATTAGATATGTTTTGATTATTTTCCTGAATTTATACTCATTGTAAATCTTCTATTCAGAGAGCAATACATTTGAAGTTTATTTACATTCGTGTTATGTGTGTTTTATTTTACTTATTCTAATCCGTGATCGTTTACATTTCGCATTCACAATCACGAGATCGATCTTGTTATTGTAACAATCCTTATATTGTACTTGTCAATTCCACATCTTTTAACACATACACAGTTGAATAAAATTGAGTAGATTGTTATTAACTTGTTTGGGTATTTGTTTTAAAAACCATTCATTATTATTAATCACTATTGATCACGTTTAGTGTCACACAACAATCTATGGGCGAGACCTGTTGTATCTTACTCATAACAATAGAATGTGAAAGAGTTATATTCATGACCATAAAAACTAGATTGAATTAAAACGATACAGGTCAACTACACCAACAGTCAAAACTGGTCAAATATGTCAAATAAACTGGTTAAAATAGATCATATAATATAAGGCCATAAAACTTATGCATTCAAAACTTATAGTCAATAACCTAACTTCTAAATGATTAATAATCTTTAAATGAGGTATCAGTTCTTTCACATTTTTTATCACTTCCATGAACTGCTATTATCATTATGTATAACTTTTTGTAAAAATGTTATATTTTATAAAATTGAGTTAACTTGGCTACTAATTTTTTGTAGAGGAATGCAAAAGACCCTAAAGTCATGGGTCCAAGTCGTAAAAATAGCCCCGCACAAAATGTAATGTAGAATTACGTATATTAGATTATGAAACGATCTGTCCTTTTCTCAACCATGGCGTAAAGGAGTAACTCAAGTCACATGAAAATTTACAATAGACTTGTTCATATAAATTGCACTATACTATTATAATAACTCAATGAGTAACTTTTTTTAGCATAATATATGCCATGTAATAAAAACAAACTTCATTAAGGGCTAATAGTTACCATCTAAATTACAAGTAAATACTATATATATGTTAAGCAAATTGTGTAAGTAAATATCCTACGCTAATTATAAAACAAAAATAATTGAAAGGGGCTGCAATAAATTTGCATGAGGCACAACGTAATTTTAACTTTACTATACATAGGTGTGTTAGGCTTAAGTGGGTGCCTATGCCCCCATTGAGTACGCTTTGGATTAGTCTATGCATACGCGTCATGTAATGATACACAATCCTTAAATGTTGGTGATTTAAATAATATTAACCTAATTAATAATTGTGTGATTACTATGTGATTATGTGAAATCAATGTGTGACGTGTTATTCTAAGATTTTTGTGTTAGCATATTGTTTTGAGGAATTTAATTAGAATTATGTGGAATGATTAATATTCTATCTAATAGTTTATAAAACTTAAAGGTTTTAAGACAAATGATTTATAAACATTCAAGGGTAAGTTTTATAAATTATAAAATTTGAAGGTTTTGATGGAAAATTTGAAAAATATATAAACAAGAAAAACATGATCCCCTCACTCTCCCCCAAGTCATGGCCGACCCCCCTCCCCTCTCCATTTTCGAAATTGGTGTAAAACCGTGAAATCTCCCAGAAAAACCGTAAACACACGATCTCAATCTTGTGAATGCGGAATGTAAACAAGATTGGAGTGAAAGAAGATTGAATTGATCACAAAAAGCTTCTTTGATTGAATAACACAACCTATGAAAGGTCTTATGCGATTTCGCACAGTACAGATATGATAAAATTAACAAAAGCTCCATTACAAAACGAAAACGAAAATATTTATACTAAAACATCAGTTCTCGCGCGACTTGCATTTCGCGCGGCTCAATCTGTCGCGCGACTTTAATGTCTCGCGTGGAGTCCTTTTCGCGTGAGATCTGCTTCTCACGTGGAAGAGGCTTTCGTACAGGCTGTTATCATACTTCGTCTTCGTTCAATCTTCAAATGTTTTGCCGAGCCTTGATTAGTCTTCTACAATCTCCCCCTAGGCTCGGTGAAACATAATCAATCAAAATCAACATTTGCCTTCTTGTACGAGCCTGCATATGCATACCATTTATTCCTAAGGATCCGGTCAATCATCCACACATACTGGCAAGATAGAAAATAAACG
>BJCO01657400.1:0-21273 GCA_018326465.1 Flaveria floridana | reverse complement strand
AGAATTAAAATTAAGGACTTTTAGTTCGACCAATAGGCAGGAAGGGTATTTGAAGTCTGGTTGCGGGGCCTGATGTCTAAGTAGTCCATATCTGCCATTTAACGGTGATTATTCCTTACTGTATGCTATGTGTCGTATGATTTACTTGAACGATGTATTGCAATCGGTATGGCTTTTTGTACATTATGTCTTGTAGGATTTATTGTATGCTGTATGCTATGTGTGGTAGGATTTCTTGTATACGGTATGCTATGGGTCTTGTTTTTCAGTATGGCCTTTGCTATCGAGCCGGGGGTCTCTTTGGAAGCGGTCTCTCTACCTAACAAGATAGAGGAAAGACTCGCCTACACCTACCCTCCCCAGACCCTGCTCTTGAGTGGGATATACTGGGTTTGTTTGTTTGTTTGTTTTTTTTTTTTTTTTGAAACTCTTCTCTCCCATACTTTGGCTTTTTTAACTCTTTTATCCCATACTTTGGCTTTAACAAACAGGCTGTTGCTGACGTCGAAAAAGCAGTAATCGAAGCCCTAGACAAACAATATGCAGATGTAGTAGCCCCTTTGAAAGAGAACATGACACCCAAGAAGTTTGGGCTAAAGTATGTACAAAAACTCACCAAAAGGACTACAAATCCTTATGTGGTGCCTCACGAGGTTTGTACTCTAATATATTTTTTGAGTTGTAGAAATTTCATCCTGTCGAAAGGTGGACATTTGCTATACTATACCAAAATTTTAGTTTTGAAGCATCTACTATAAAGCAGACAAAATGAACGGGTTGGGTTCATGGGGCAAAATAGGTTCATGTGCACAACCCTTTTTTGTCCATTTGATGTTTAATCGAATACAACTCAAACTGGCTCATATCAGAAAATATGTAATTTCTGGGGTTTGGTCAAAATAGGTTGGGTTGATGTTGACCTGCCAACATTTTTTTCATTCCTCAGAAATGCTAAAGTAGTTAATATACCGTATTGTATACGCTATAGGAACCCTGATTAGGAAAAAAACAAATAATTCAATTGTTTTTCATAGCGTAATTTACAACGTTACAGACAATTGAGTATGCTTGGGGCAGTTCTTAAACCTTTAAGCTTGTTCTTTTAGCTTTCCATTTTATCCATTCAACTTGAAGGAAGAAAGTACAACCTGTATTGTCCAATTTTGACATAAATGGATTGAATTTCTCCCCTCTGTCATAGATTTATCAATTTTTTTATAATCTAATCATTTTGTGGATTTAGCTTGGGATTCTGTTGAACTCTATGAAGAGAATGCTAGACGTTTTGCGGCCTAAGATTGAGCTACAACTAAAGTCATGGGGTTCATGTTGCATTCCTGATGGGGGAAATGTAGCACCGGGGGAACGTCTAAGTGAAGTCACGGTGATGCTTAGATCCAAATTCAGAACCTATCTCCAAGCAGTTGTTGAGAAGCTTGTTGAAAATGTGAGTGCATTTTTTATTTTTTGCTGTAATTTTCTTTAAAGCTGCCATTTTGCCCTTTTACTTTAGAAAAATTCATTTTTTGTTGTATAATTTATCTTAAGCTAGAAACTGAATGGTTGTTTGAAAGTTGTCCGAAGTGTATTTTTGATGTAGCACCTCATAAAATCATTCTATTCAAAAAACAAGATGATATTTTGAATAATGTACTTTTTTGTAATCATATCTGACCAATTGTCTTTTAGAAAGTAAACAATTTTGGGACAAAAAGCATTCCCCCAGTTTTGGCTAGTTACCCAACCCCTACCGCTAGTTTTCTTGAAGATTACAGAATGGTAACATTCAAGAAAATTATTTTATTAAAAAGCAAACAGGCTGAAGGTAGCATGGTTTGGACTTTTAAATGCTTAGTACCTCCTAATCATTTTTAGTGCTTACAAAAAATGAACGATTTTGACCTGAACCTGTTTGGGCTCGTTACCCAACCCACTCTTTTTACCACCTAGTTTTCTTTCATCTGGTGCAGGCAAGATTACAAAATGGTACAAAACTCAAGAAAATACTTCAAGATTCAAAGGAAAGTGTGGCAGAATCTGAGATAAGATGCAGAATGCAACCGTTAAAAGATCAACTTACAAATACAATAAATCATCTTCATACCATCTTTGAAACCCATGTTTTTATTGCAACATGCAGAGGCTATTGGGACCGAATGGGGCAAGTGAGTTAACATTTTGCTAGAAAGAAGAAAAAGGAAAAAGGAAAATTACAATCCTATTTTGTACTTAAATGTTTTGTGTTGCTGCAGGATGTTTTGGGTTTTCTTGAGAACAGGAAAGAGAATCGTTCATGGTGCAAAGGTTCAAGAGTTGCTGTTTCTGTAAGTTGCGCTCTGGCCTATGAATTTTACAAATTGTGACTTCTGCACTTAATTAGGGGTTGTGCGGATGTGTGTTTTCCAAATGATTATTGTGACTCGAAGGCGAAATTATATAATAAAATTGTCAATTAATCAAAGCTATGCATAATTTGGTGATTTTGCATTTATCTAATTCCTTTTGTACTATTGCAACTGAAACTTGAGTGTGCTGAAACTTTACGCACTAACCGCCATTCCGCCAATATCACTCCCAAAATTGTGTTGTAGGAATAGTGTATTTGGAGGCCATTCATATGTACATATCTGGTGGACTATAAAGAACTTCCATTTTAAAGTTGGCCTACAAAAGTTACATACTTGGTTGGCATCTACCTGTACTTTCGACATTAAGCAATTATTTTATGCATGGTCAAGCGATTATTATTGAAACATTATGCACGAATTGCTAACATTGTTTGTATACGACTTTACGCATATGACACGAACCAGCTTTGCCTTTTGTGTGGTATTTTGTGATATATTCAGTAACTTGTATATGAATGCACAGGTTTTGGATGATATATTTGCATCACAAATGCAACAGTTACTTGGTAACGCGCTTCAAGACAAGGATCTTGAACCACCAAGATCCATAGTTGAAGTGCGCTCAATGCTCTGCAAGGATGCTGGTAGTTACAAGAACGATACTTTCTACTATTAGAAATGGTTTGCATATACATTCAGAAAGAAGGCTGATGGTGTTGACCATAAGTCAAATTTTTGTTCATGTCTAGAGGGTGTTATAGTCGGTTCCATTATGTGTAGTTACGTCTCACAAGTATATAATTTGATTTCTTGATGTTTACATTTTAACTGATATAGTAGAGCTCCAAAAGCAGTTATAATTTATCATATCATAGCAAGGCAGGTACTTTTTGGTTGTGGTTTTTTGGCTATGTTGGTTGACTTTATTAAATAGCAGGGTCTTTGACCAGGGCTGCAATTGACACTTAATTGCAGGATAGCTTTTACTTGATAGGGTTTATGCAATCTTTATCAGCATTCAAGTTCAATGGTATTCGTGCATCACAGATTGACGATTATCAGGTGTTAGTCTGTAAATACTGGTTCTTATTTTTTTATGACCGGAACACAGAAATCTGCACAAGTTTTGTGTGGTAACATTATTGTTTTATCTGAAAGTTATCTCATAGCAGAGTTTTGAATTAAGGTAGATAAACGGGTTATTACCTCTCCCCTCGCTCTGACTCTTCCCATACAAAGACTTTTGTTGATCTACCTTTGACGACTTCATATAACTATACTAAAATCACCGTGTTATTAAAAATGAATGGTTTTGGATAATGTGAAAGTAAAAAAGAGAAAAAAAAGGAAAACAAGTAACTTGTTCAAGAGGTTAGAATGAAATTTGTAAGAGCACCTCCAAAGTTATTTAGTTACATTCTAAGGTTATTAATAAATGTCAAACCATAGGCTAGAACCGATAGTAGTAAACCACCTGTCACATCTTTTTCTAGATTTTTAAAATGCAAGTGAGTAGTGAGATGGAATTTCTTTGCTAGAACTATAATAAAGAACTATGTTCCTTTCTTGTGCATAATTCTAAAACATTTGAAGGAAAGTGAAGTTCATTTCTATATCTCCAAGTTCGCCCTTTTCCAAATGAAGCAGTTTAGAAAGTTACAGATCTTGAATAGCACTTTCAATTACTACAGTCAAATCTTTAATTTAGCATATCTGATATGCTAGATAAGAAAATAAATCAAATCGCATGTCAAAATTGTCACATGTATGGTCCTAACTTTGTTTCAAATGGAACACACATGACAAGTGTACGAAATATCTCGGTGCAACCAAGTAGAGTGCATCCATTACACTTTGAAAAATGTTATGATTCCTTTGTTTCAAATAGAACACCTGATTTGAACCAATTCCAACACGTTTATTTAGATTTAGAATTAGATACATAATAATATTCCACCCTTTTATTTGTGTGGCCAATTTTCCGCGACTCGGTGAACTCAGGATAAAAAGAGAAAAAAAAAAAGAAAAAAAAAGCAGCTAGTGCGCACGTTAGTCGATGCCACCTCTCCCTTTCCGCCACGTCACTCAATAATCGTACACCATATTTATCCAAAACAGGAGCACTAGTAGTAGTAGTAGTCCTCTTTGTTTCCTCAACAACCCAAACTTATCGGAAAAATCTCCGTCGCCGGAAAACCTTCCTTAATTCGTCGAAATCTCGCTCTCTATCTGTTTTCGTCATCAGGTTGATTGTTTGTTTCTATTTGATGCATTTGTTGATTCATGTTCGACTAATCTGTTTCCTCCTTCTTAATTTTACTTGATAGTTTAGCTATATGCTTTAGGATTATTGGAGGCATCAATCGCATCGATTCGTTTTGAACTCTTGCTCGTATTTCGATGTGATTAGTTGATTGCACTTTTTTATGCGAATGTATCGTTATTTGTGATATTTTCTTGCTGTTTACGATGCGACTATTTTAAGTTTTCTGATGTGCGTAGCGATTGTTAGTTACGTGTATACAGAACTTCTACATTTGATTGTTAGGTTGTGGATTGATTTGTCTAGATTTCGGTTTGCTTTGCATAGTGTGACTTCGGTGTCTTGTAGCTTATTTACAAGTGTATGTGTATTACGATTTGTTGACATTCGTACATTAATCTGGAAAGGAAAATCAATGTATGAATGTTAAAAAGAAATGGGGGTATATCGGGTTTACTGCCTAATAGTGGAAAGGAGGTTATGAATGATTAAGAATTGTGGAGGATAACTTACTAGTTTTAGGGCATTTAGAATTCCTAGTACTAGTTTCGTGGTGTTCTCCAGAGTTCTTGGTTCCTGGTGATCTACCTACCATGTAGATCACTCTTCGCCTTAGGTAAGGCATCTTTAGATTCAGACAGGTATGGTGTGAGATATTGAGTATGAGTATGGGTTTGGGGCAGTAAATGGTGTAGGGATTGGTATATATAGAGGGTTGAAAGAGAATGGTAACATAATGTGTGTTGCATGATCATGAAAGAGAATATCTACCCCATGATCTCTGGCAATGTCGGAGGTGAAGGAGAGGAGAAGTTAGGGTAACAAACTTGGTGGCTGCCTTATCAATTTACATGTGATATTTGAATACCCATTAGTATCAGGGGTTTAGTCAATGGAAGATTGACGTATTATTAAAAGAGTTCAATTTCGATTCTATCTTGTTGGTAGCTTTGACATTTCTCTGATACATGCAGAACCTAAACAAACAAACAAACAAACATACCCAGTGTATCCCGCTGGAGAGCAGGGTCTGGGAGGGGTATATGGTGGCATGTCTTTCCTCTATCTAGAAAGATAGAGAGACCGCTACCGAAGAGACCCCCGACTCGTTAACATGCAGAACCTATGTACGGATATTTATTTTCTCTTTGATGGCTTCTTTATATTGCAGGGTCCAGGTCCGCATCACACCTTGATTTTTGGGTGAATAGTGCATCTTTTTTGTGTGTGTTTATACAATCTCTCCATAATGGCTGCAACCGGTTCTTTGCTGTTTTCTAGAGAATTGGGGATCCATAAAAGTTCTGTATATAGTAGCCAACCTAAGGTGCATGGTTTTATCCATAGGTCATTGTTTAATTTTTTGCTAACAACTGATTAGGTGTTGGCTATAGTTTAATAACAAACTATAGAACCTCTAGGATAGGTTTCACATAATTTCCTTTATATGCTCATGAAGTTATTCCTTATATTTTTCACCAGGAAAAGAGATATAAAGGACACACACAGTTTTTTCCTACTACTCTTTCTTCCCATACCTCGGTATGTTCCTAATATTATATGAGCTCTACTTCCCTGTTCACTTCTTTATTTTCTCTTTTTTTATTATTCCAAGAAGATTACCTCTTGTTGTCATATGGTAAAGTAGATGCAGCATTTCTATATGTGGTAAATGCTTTAACATGAATTACCAACTTACTAATCTTTACACAACATTAATGACATTTTCTGGTCTCATTATATCATTGTTGGTTGATATTTCAATAACAGTCAAAACAGTCGTGTTAAATTATATATCTTGTTGAACATGACAATTATTTTGGGATGGGGGTAGTGCTTCTTATGCCGTTGAGGCATGAACGACTCTTTGAATCTATTTCCTGATTGTGTGTTACATCTGCAGCTACAAGAGGCTTGGAGTGTACATCTTTTGACCATACGAAAGCCAATAAAATCTACACCAACTAGGTGTAACATCTTAGTTTGTCGATCTCTATTTTCACCAAACGGTGGAAATCAAATTCCTATCTTGAAAACAGCTGCTACAGTTTTGACAAGGTGATTTTCCCCTTTATGTGTTTGCATATTTTTAGGGTTATGTAGCTAAATTACTATCCAACCAGAATGTTAGATATTGAACATGCTATAATTTTGTTTTGAAACTTTCCTTGTTCAAAACAATAAGAAGTCTTCAATGAAGGCCTTTTCTTTATAATTCCGCATTCCCCTCTAAGAGGGTATTAAATGGAATGTAGGAACTGGTTAATGATATCTGTTTTTCCGTTTCTTTTCTCTGAACTTGGTGATACACATGATTAACATTTTGCCTTTATATATGTATGGGTTACTTGCAGGTCATATGAAGCTTTCCATGGTCGGTCTCTTGTAGTGCAATTGATTCCAGCTGTTGGAATTATTGCTTTTGCTGCATGGGGTCTTGGACCATTATTGCGAGTGTGCAGGGTCCTTTTCCTTCAGGTAAATATATTGATCAAATTGGTAGTATGAACTTACGTTGCTAATAGCCTGAATTCATAATTACTTGTTACAGAAAAATGATAACAGTTGGAACAAGAGTAAAGAACACCAGGTGATGACATCTTATATTCAACCTTTATTGCTCTGGGGCGGTGCTGTACTTATATGCAGGTGAAAGTAACATTATTATAGAAGCTATTAATACTCGTATATTCATATATTATCATTTTCTTGTTGCCAGTTTTTTTACAGTAACTGATCTTTGCAGAGCACTGGAACCTGTTATCTTACCTTCTGCATCAAGCCAAGCTGTCAAGCAACGGCTTTTAAATTTTGTTCGTTCATTATCTACAGTATTGGCATTTGCATGCTGCCTATCAAGGTGATAATGATTAATCTTTGATTTTTTTTATTTGTTTAAGCTTAAGCAACAAAAATGACTTATTGATTATTGATATCTAGTAGAGGTGACAATTTCGACCTATATACTTATAGATGGATAAACTTTGGTTATATTGGACCTCTAACGGGTCAAAGGGGTGAAGCTAATTGATTTACCTAAAAGGAAACGGGTCAAACGGGTTTAAACTTTAAAGTCGTCCAAAGAGTACTCAAATGCATAAACCTCTTAAATAACTTGCTTAAAAAGTTGGCTTATTTCTGTTATCTTATTTAGCAATTTGTTTACTCATAAAGTTCAAAACAATTGTTTGTTGTTTGGCCTGACCCGTTTTGACCCTCACTTAAAAGTTACCTATTCTGACCGGAACCCATCACGTTCGAACCACCTTTCTCCCACCTATAAGATCTAGATTTCTTTGCCACTGGGGGTGGGGACGGGTGGTGTATGCAACTTGTAAGCTGGGGCTTTTTTAGTAAATGTGTCTAGTTGTGCCATGACTTCATTAGTCTGGTTGGTGGGTGTTCATCACTGTTGAGTAATTTATTCATTTGTCTGAATAGGTTATTTTTATTGTCATCCACGTCATCATTTGATGTTTAGACACACTTTATTTTGTTTTGGCAGCTTGATACAACAAACACAAAAATTCTTTGCAGATAAAAAGGATCCTAGCGATGCAAGAACTGTATGACTCCATAAATCTAGCATATCTAATTTTTGTGTGTTGATTTGGGTTATATTATCAGTAATGGTGACAATAATAAGTATCTACACATACTTAAATTAACTGTCGATTCTGTTTATTTTTAACCTCTAATGGGTGGGTCAAACATGTAAAATAAGAGAGCTTAGCTAAATAGGAAACACGTTGAATGAGAAAAGGTTGCGCACAATGTATTTTTAACGCGTAACTCTTAAATCATTTTTTCACAAGTTCTTATTATTGAAATTATACAACTTTTATGATCATATTCAACACAAATTCAATAAAAAGTTTACACAAAAAGTGTTTCAGTTCAACCTAACCTGACCTTAGAAAAAGTACACCTTTTCAACTGCTACCCAACCCACTTATTTTCCCGACTCTAGTTTTCATATCTTTTGGCATAATTAGATTTGGTTTATTGTCATGGTATGATATAAATTAATAGTTTGCTATTAAACTTATATTTTTCTCTACTTATTGATTCACAGATGGGTTATGACTTCGCTGGAAAAGCTGTCTATTCTGCGGTGTGGGTTGCGTCTATTTCCTTGTTCATGGAGTTGCTGGGTTTCTCTACTCAGAAATGGGTCACAGCTGGAGGGCTCGGTACTGTATTGATCACACTTGCAGGCCGTGAGGTACAATTAAAGTTAATTCACCTAAATGTTTAAAATAAAATTATTTTAAATAGTGGCTTTATGTTGTTTTCATGTAGATATTTACAAATTTCCTTTCAAGTGTAATGATCCATGCAACAAGGCCATTTGTGCCAAGTGAATGGATTCAAACGAAAATCGATGGGTATGAAGTCTCTGGTACTGTTGAGGTATGTATTTTCTGTTAACTTTCAAAAATAAACCAAAGATTCTGCTGAAATCAATGCATGCATATACAACTTTTGTTAGTGATTTAGTTTTTAATCATATTTAAATGTCAACCTGTTTTGACCTTTACTATATTTACCCATTCTGACCTAAATCATCCGCCTCGTTCGTTATGAACATCTCATATCTTTGTTTGCTTCAGCATGTGGGTTGGTGGTCCCCAACAGTTATAAGAGGTGATGATCGTGAGGCAATTCACATCCCAAACCATAAGTTCACAGTAAATGTGGTGAGAAATCTGAGCCAAAAAACACATTGGCGCATCAAGACTCACCTTGCTATCAGTCATTTGGATGTCAACAAAATCAATGTGAGTAGATTTGTAAGGGATAATGTATGTTGATGCCACCCATATATTATTACTTCATACTTGGGTGGCCTCGGTATACATTACTGCTATTTTTTGACCATGCGAATTGCAATACGATCAGTGGTTTTACTAGAAGCATGCCTTAGATTATTGGCTTATATTTTTGAAACAGAATATTGTGGCTGATATGCGCAAGGTTTTGGCCAAAAATCCTCAAGTGGAGCAGCAAAAGCTACATAGGCGAGTGTTCCTGGAAAATGTAGACCGTGAAAATCAAGCTCTTTTGGTAAGTTATTCATCACTTAAATTGCAATGCTATCTGTTTACACTAGAGGTGGCAACTTTGACCCATTTACTTATACCGGGTTGATTTGGGTTTTCTTTCTCTCTAATGGGCCGAATGGTAAAACATTTTTATTAAATTATTTACGAAGACTAGACATTACATATATTTTGGACACGAGGACAAAAGTAGTTAACAACTGATGAAGTCAAATGGGTACCAAGTGGGTCGAAAGTCGCCTCAAAACATAGTGAAACATTCCTATTGCAATATTTACCTAAGTTACACATTGCTTATATTTCAGACACGAGGACAGTAGTCATTAAATGCTAATGTTATATTGTATGTCTTGTTTTTGTTTTGATAGATATTGGTTTCTTGCTTTGTGAAAACATCACATTTTGAGGAATACCTTGGTGTGAAGGTAAGCGTTCTGAGACTCTTGAAAACATAACTTTATTTTGTTTCCTTTTTTTAGGGAAGGTGGCAATTTCATTTTATAACACATTTATTTATTAATGGGTCAGTCCAGGTTATGTTTTATCTTTAGAGTTGAAACAAATAGCATTAAAGGAAATTAAATGGGTTGAACTCGTTCAAAGTCAGCCAAAGTATATTTTTATGACATCTAAATCCTTTTAATTATAAAGATTAGATATTATTGAAATAAGATATATCTGTAATAAATTATATAAACGTAAAATTTTGGACAGTGTATTTCCAGAACAAAAACTAACCTTTTGGACCCGAACCCAATGAGTTCATTTGACATTTTTGATATATTTATGTTTAATCTAAAAACAGGAAGCTATCTTATTGGATCTACTTAGAGTGATCAGCCATCATCGGGCACGTCTTGCCACACCCATCCGTACTGTGCAGAGAATCTATCGTGATGCAGACATTGATAATGTTCCATTTTCTGATATATTCACTCAAAACCGAGCAGCTGCTAACCGTCCATTTTTACTGATAGAACCTTCTTACAAAGTCAACGGTGAAGATAAAACTAAACCTTCATCTCGTCCTTCTATCAACCCTGACGAAAAAGATGCAAAGCCTGTAACTCAGGTAACATCGTCAGAACTCACCACAGATCCCAACCCAAAACTCACCTCTGAACCCAAAACCTCAAATGTGACGGCCACTGGTTCATCACCACCATCATCACAACCATCATCATCGCAGCCGTCATCATCTTCATCTAGTGGTAACACGAGGTCAGCATTGGAAGATAACATTGTACTAGGTGTGGCTTTAGAGGGGTCAAAACGGATGCTTCCCATCGAGGATGAAATGGGTCCTGCAACCTCATCGACCCAATCTGAGTCCAAGGAACTGGCTAGCTGTTTAAATGGTAACAGTGGACAAACAACGGCTGTTGGAAAAGACCAGAAAGATGAGCAGGGTGGTTCTTTAGCGACTGGTGCTATACCGATTAATGAGCAAAGAGAACAAGAAAAGAGGCAATAATGCTGAGACGAGCTGGTTTTTTAAAGGCTTGCATAGTTTTGATGTGTTTATTATCTTAAAATCCCACGATTTGTATATCATTGTGGAGCTGGGAGTTTGTTGCATCGTGTGTAAATTATTAATTTCTTCTTCGGGTTCATTGGTACACATTAATATATGTGGCTGGTTCTATGTTCATCGACTTGAAACCTGCCCGGTCGAAACCCGATCTTTGTGAACATTCACTTCAATAGGACATCTCGTCTTACTAGCTCGACTATAGAGAGGAAGTAATGGTAATTGAAAAATACAAGATATTTTAGCCAGAAGAACCATACCTTCTAATGTATTGGGGATGGTATATAGATTGGGTTGGTAGATGGAATCTGATACAAATCCGAAAAATCATGTCTGACACACAGATTCGAATACGACACAAAGTATGTTTGAGTTTATGTGAATATAACCTGCTTAACTTGAAATTTTAATTTTATATTGACACCTGGAAGTTATATATTGTATAAAAAAATTGCACTTCATTACATTTACGTTATAAAATTCGCGAATTTTCTTTTAACATAATATATTCAATTACTATAAAGTGTAATATAAAACAACTATAAATATAAAAGGCAACCAAGTATATATGTTACAAATATAAAATAAAATTAGTATATAAATACTAGTATATTTATAAAGAATATGTTTAAGCTTTATCAAATTATTTATCTCCGACTCTGATTTGTTTGATTTGTTTTATTAACTTGGAGGGACATGTGAAACCAAAAGAAAGATTAACAATTTTAAACCTAGATGTTTGACATTTTTATAGTAAAGTGATTTACTCTCAAGCGAAAGATTACAAATTTAAATTAAAATCCCATCGAGTATAGATATGATGATTTTAAACATTACCAGGCGAGAAGGGCACCATCTTTGTCGTCACAATTGAAAATAATAAAAAAATCACAAACCTTTGGTTTCAATAAGCCGGGCTAAAACCAACTCAACTAAGTTTTTAATCGAGTTTCAACCTGAAATATAAAATCGGAAAAAAGCTAACGGCAGGAAGGTATTATCGGTCGCACAACTTTTGTACAGTATGCAATGTCGGGGACTACACAGATTGAATTTAAATTGTTTTTGAATGGGTCCTAACATTTAGACACCTTAACAGGTAAATCGACACTCACCTATACGATGTGTATAGTATTATACGTGACGTATAAATTACCATAAGCAATACCTGACATTTCAGGTCATATCGGTCATTTTTAAAAACCATATACGACACTATAGCACCATACATAGCGTATGATCGACTCCTTCAGATAACAAAACTAGTTATGGTCACATCAATCATTTAGAAAAGATATATGTGGCGTATAGCTTCATACACCACGTTAGCTAGCTAGTGTCGTATGTTTGAGACCTGTACGTAAGAAAACCCATCATGACGTAAAATCGTTTATTTTAATAAAAAAGTACGTAAAAAAATTATTTTGAAAAAAAAAATTAATGTAAAAATTTATATATATAATTAAATTGAAAGAAGACGTGAAACATAAAAAAAAAATCTATACGTGACGTATGACCCTATACACCACTTATAGGTGTCAAGGTGACACAAATTGTAAGTCGCTTTGTAAAAAAAACCTATACATGGCGTATAATGCCGTAGTACGCCACGTATAAAGTCGGCCGCCACATGATTTGACACTTCGTACGTCAGAAAATGTTAGTGAATGTATTTTAAACCATATACGCTTCGTAAGGTGCTGTATGAAACATGTGGGTTTGAGGGTGTTGAATTAATTAGATTGTCCATATAACGAAGCACTTTTATATAATAACTTATTTAAAGTATGCTATCCACCAAATATCTAACCGTTGGAGAAACACGGCGAGAATCATCATGAAAGATTTGAAACGGATACTATCGACCAATGATATGTACATGAAGAATTTGATTATTCGCTGCTCCCACTTGTTTTTTCTCCAACATCACAATCTTGTCAATATCAAAGATTTGTAAACGAATAGTTCCATTGTTCTCACTTTTGATTTTATTCATTCATCAATCATCATCGGTGTATTTGAAGAACATGGATTCTTTCTGCTGCTTGGATTTGGGTTAGGCTGTATCCAACAGCAAATCAGTTCGTTGATATATAAACCCTAACGATGAAATTCCAAGGCTTCTAATGCATGTATGCATCTCTCTGTGATTCTTCTTCAGTCTTCTAATGCATGTATGCATCTCTCTGTGATTCTTCTTCTAATGAGTGAGTTACTCCCCTTCCACCGGCCCTTTGGATTTTAGATTTTGTTTTAAGGGTCAACATCAAACCCTAAATGTGTCGATTTAGGCCTTAATTTGATCGCTGGCTATTGATTTCGTAACTTGTGCTTTGTCTTTCAGTTTGTAATTTGCTTTACGTACATGAAGAATTTGATTATTCTTGAATATTGTTTCTCATTTCTCATTTTCTGTTATATTTTACGTAGAATTACGGAAGAGGGGTTCTACAAAGAGTATTGGCATAAAAAGGATAAAGGTTTCTCCTTTGCTTCAAATCTCAGAGGAGCGATGAGGGATAGTATTGGCAATGAGGATGCTTTAAACAGGATAATATTGAGTTCGTGATGTCTAACACATTCTAAAAGGAAGTTCGTCCAGGTTACGAATCCTGATGCTAAAAGGTACGAGATTAATCTTAAGCATATGATAATTTTGATAATTTGACGATTGTTGTTGTAGGGAGAATGGTGGTGGTGCTGGTGGTAAATTGCCACCTAATTCAATTCTTGGAGAAGCAAAAGTCCTCGTAATGGCAACAAGGTTTATTTCTTTCTTCTTTTTTTTTCCCCTCAAAACAACTTCCAATTTGATTATTACTTCCATACTTCTTCTTTATTTGATTCTGCTCGTTAAGCAAATGCAGAGCATGTTTGGGATTCCATTTGGAATCTCCTTCTGACTTATTTAAGAGGTAAAAAGACAAAAATACCCCTTCAAATAAGTCAATAAGTTAGAAATTGTAACTTATTAACTTATTTGGAGGGGTATTTTTGTCATTTCACCACTCCAAAAGTTAAAAAGTCATTCTCAGATGGAAAGCCAAACATGGCCGTAGCATAATATGTTTACAAATAAATTGTTTCATGAGAAGATTTGTCTGTGAGAAGATTCATCTGACTGACCACTTCTAGCTGGAATACATAGATTGATTAACAGCTTCTGTTTTTGTTTTTGTGTGTGTGTGTGTGTGTTTTTTTTTGTTATTTTGTTTGTTGAATTTGGGGAATTGTTGTGTATTTCATTATAAAATGCGCTGATAATATATAGAAAAAGACAACTTTACCGGACCCTCAACTTGTTAGGGACAAAGGACTTGTTGCCAAATATATGTGCTTGCTTGACCCTTTAATCACATAATTTGATCTGTTTATCACTTTGTTGGAATTTTGTTGTGGTTTAGCCCAAATTCGAGCAGAAAGTTTTTTTGAACTATCCTCATGTAAGATACATATGCTCTTCACTTTTAATTTTCCTTGGATTAGCCTAGCATCATGAATGCATAACTTGGTTTGCTTTTTAAAAGCACAATACTAGTATACATGATCCCCCCTTTTTGGGTAAGTTTCCTGTTCTACTTGATACTTTTTGCCACATTAGTATACTTGAAATTAGTCATCATTACATGAATTTAGTAGCTTTGATGTTGAATTAGAAATTATGATCTTGGTGCATTGGTTTTCTTTATCTTGTCCTTCAGACAGACATTTAATACATTTGATTATTAGGGAGTGTTTATTTTTTTCGAAAAGTTCTTCCCTACCTTTTCATCAGCGCGCACGCAGACGCGGGAAGACGTTTTGAGAGGGCAGACTGTTTGATTTCCGGAAGACTTTTCATTAAAAAAGGTCTTTTTGAAGTCTGGATTAGACAGACATAAACCATCGACTTCACAAGTCTTCTATCCTCTTTTCATTCTCCATCTTCTCATTCTACCCTAAAAAAACATCTGACCTTTTCCTCCTTAAAAGTCCACCGATTAAACTCCACCTTCGCAGCCACCACCGGCCACCGCGGACCTCAAGCCAGCCCCTCCCTCCAGCCACCTCCCCCTCCAGTGTTCGCGTTCCTCCCGTCGACGCCGCCTCCAGCTTCGCGTTCCTCCAGCCGGCGCCCCCCCTAGTTCCACGTTCCTCCAGCAACCGCCCCCTCCACCGTCAGCATCGCCGACCGCCGCTCTACAGCCCCGTCGCCGACCGTTGAGGGTAAGGTAAAGTTGCAATGTTTAAGGTTTTTGTTTGATTTATGGTTATTTATTATGGTTTGTGATTTGGTTTAGTGTTTTGTTTGATTTGTGGTTTATGTAGCATGATTTGTGATTTGATTTAGGGTTTTGTTTGATTTGTGATTTTAGGTAGTATGATTTATGATTGGGTTTAGGGTTTTATTTGATTTGTGATTTTATCTAGTATTATTTGTGATTTGGTTTAGGGCTTTGTTTGATTTGTGATTTTAGCTAGTACGATTTGTGATTTGGTGTAGGTTTTGTTTAATTTGTGATTTTAGGTTGTATGATTGGTGATTTAGTTTAATATTTGTTTGATTTGTGAATTTAGGTAGTATAGCTTGTGATTTGGTTTAGTATTGTGTTTGATTTGTGCTTTTAGCTAGTATGATTTGTGATTTAGTTTAATATTTAGTTTGATTTGTGAATTTAGGTAGGTATAACTTGTGATTTGGTTTAGTATTATGTTTGATTTGTGATTTTAGCTAGTATGATTTATGATTGAGTTTAATATTTTGTTTGATTTGTGATATTAGGTGGTATGATTTGGTTTAGTATTTTGTTACATTTGATTTGTGAAATTTTTTTTGTTGATTAATAGAAATGAGAGAGAAAGAACAATGGTCGAATGAGCAACAAAAATGCTTAATAGAGACTTGCATAGAAGAGGTAAACAAGTTGTGTAGGAAAAGCTTGAGTCTGCACAAAGAGTCATGAAATAACTTAGGAAAAGTGCTTAAGGAGAGGTTTGGTTTGGATTTGACGCAAAAACAAATGAAGAATGCGTACGATAATTTTAAAGCCAAATACATAGGGTGGGTGTATTTGAAAAACAAAACAGACAACATATACAATTTTTTTAACAAATACCGAAGGCGGGATCATTGAAAGTAGTTCCATTGCCTTTTCCAGAGCTTTGTGCTTAATTGTTTCATGGTAATACTGTCATTGGGGGTAGCAAGTAGACTTCAACCCAAACAACATCGGCTGTTAGGTCATCTTCTTGTCATCGTATCAAACCGTTTATGCTTACAAACATTGTTTTTATGGCACACAAGGTGATGTCGGCTCTTATGATTTTGGTTCTGAGCCTATTCATGAGGATACCGTCGATCCCACCTTCTAGCCCACCCCGAGCCTACCCTGAGCCTACCCCTGAGCCTACCCCTGAGCCTAATCCAAATAAAAGGGCAAAAACCTTAAAATCATCTTCTATCACACGAATAATCATCTAGCCTTTGATATGTAAAAGGCTTTACAATATGTGATTAAAGGCAAAAAAGGTTCGACAGTTCTTGAATTTTCTGAGAAGTTGAAGTTGGTTGGTTAGACCCGGTTGATCCTCTGTTATTGGTCGCTTTTCATATTTTTAGAGTTTCGTCCGACATGAGAGAGACATGGATGACATTGCCACCAATTCTTGAGGTATTGAGAGGGTGGATCTTGATGACGACAACAAGTTTACGATTAATAAAGTAGTTAAGAACATTGTCTGCTTAGTGTGTTCAAAACATATTTGCTTCTTGTTATGGTTGAAAACAATATATGCTTTATTTGAGAACATTGACTGCTTTTGGTTTGTTATGTTTAAAACAATGAATGCTTTTGGTTTGTTATGTTTAATGGTTTGTTATACTTAATGATTGTTTAAGTTTAATGGTTGTTTGTATTCTATTAAAATAGGATCGGATCATAATGGATTATAATAACCAACCAAAAGCATGATCCTGTTTTAATAAAACAAACAACCATTAAACATAAACAATCATTAGACTTAACAAACCATTAAATATAACAAACCAAAAGCATTCATTGTTTTAAACATAACTAACCAAAAGCATACAATGTTCTCACACAAAGCATATAATGTTTTCAACCATAACAAGAAGCAAATATTATTTTCAACACAATAAGCAGGCAATGTTCTTAAATACTTTATTAATCCTAAACTTGTTGCCGTCATCGAGATCCACCCTCTCAATACCTCAGGATTTGGTGGCAATGCCATTCATGCCTCTCTCATGTCGGACGAAACTCCAAAATATGAAAAGCGGTCAAGAATAGAGGATCAATCGGGTCTAACCCAACCAACTTCAACTTCTTAGAACATTCAAGAATTATCGATCTTCTTTGCCATTTATGTCATGAAAAAGAATGTCAGGGGTGGGATCGATGGTATCCTCATGAATAGGCTCAGAACTAAAATCATAAAAGCCGGCATCATATTCTATATCATGAAAAACGATGTCTGTAATCATAAGCGGTTTGACACGATGATAAGAAGATGACCCAACAACCTATGTTTGTTGGGTTGAAGTCCACTTGCTACCCCCAATGGCAATATTACCATCAAACAATCGAGCATAAAGCTCTGAAAAAGGCAATGGAACTGTTTTTAATGATCCCACCTTCGGATGCCCCTAAACTGAAAGTAAAAATTGTTATAAGTTTATGTTTATAGGTATTTGTTAAAAATTTGTATATATAAAGATACCTTCTTAAATTCTTCCTACTCCTTGTTGAGATTTGTATATGTTTCATGTTTTGTTTTTCAAATACACCTACCCTATGTATTTGGCTTTAAGATTATCGTACGCATTCTTCATTTGTTTTTGCTTCAAATCCAAGCCAAACCTCTACTCAAGCACTTTTACTAAGTTACTCTATGACTCTTTGTGCATACTTAATCTTTTTCTACCCAACTTATTTACCTCTTCTATGCAATTATCTATTAAACATATTTGTTGCTCAATCGATCATTGTTGTTTCTCTCCCATTTCTATTAATCAACAAACAACAAACATTTTCACAAATCAAATGTAACAAAATACTAAACCAAATCATACCACCTCATATCACAAATCAAATAAAATATTAAACCCAATCATAAATCATGCTAGCTAAAATCATAAATCAAACATAATACTAAACCAAATCACAAGTTATACTACCTAAATTCACAAATAAAACTATCATACTAGCTAAAATCACAAATCAAACATAATACTTAACCAAATCACAAGTTATACTGCCTAAATTCACAAATCAAACAAAATATTAAACTAAATCACTAATCATATAACCTAAAATCATAAATCAAACAAAACCCACACCAAATCACAAATCATACTAGCTAAAATCACAAATCAAACAAAACACTAAATCAAATCACAAAGCATACTAGCTAAAATCAAAAATCAAACAAAACCCTAAACCCAATCACAAATCATACTACCTAAAATCACAAATCAAACAAAAACCTAAGTAAATCACAAATCATACTAGCTAAAATCACAAATCAAACAAAACACCAAATCAAATCATAAATCATACTAGCTAAAATCACAAATCAAACAAAACCCTAAACCCAATCATAAATCATACTACCTAAAATCACAAATCATACAAAACCCTAAACTAAATCACAACTCATACTATATAACCATAAATCAAACAAAACCCTAAATCAAATCACAAACCATAATACATAAACCATAAATCAAACAAAACCTTAAACATTTCAACTTTACCTTACCCTCAAGGGTCGGCGACAGGGCTGTAGAGCGTCGGTCGGGAATGTGGACGGTGGAGGGGGCGGCTGGTAGAAGGAACGCGGACGTTAGAGGGGGTGGTGGCTGGAGGGTCGCATCGCTGGAGGGGACGACGACTGGAAGGAGGGGCTGGATTGAGGTCCACGGTGGCTGGCGGTGGCGGTGGCTACGGTGGCGGTAGTGGTTGCGAAGATGGAGTCTACTCGGTGGACTTTGAAGGAGGAAAGGGTCTTATGTTTTTTTAGGGTAGAATGAGAAGGTGAAGAATGAGAAGAGGATAGAAGACTTGTGAAGGCAAGGTTTATATCTGCTTCATGCAAATCTCAGGAAGACATTTTTTAATGAAAAGTCTTTCGGAAAACAAGCAGTCTGCCATCTCAAAACGTTTTCCCGTGTTTGCGTGCGCGTAGATGAAGAGGTGGGGAAGAGCGTGTTGAATAAAATAAACACTCCCTTAGATTGACGTTCTAGTATTGGAGACGGGGAAACAAATCGGATCATAAATAATAATTTTTGTTGCAACTGGACTCTGTTTAGGAACCTAATCCCATATATGTGCATAATAAAATTACTGTGAATCCAAGGATCTCAATTCAGGAATTATCAGTATTAAAATAAATCAAATCAATGATCACAGAATTATTATTAATTGACGTTTAATTGTATTAATGATTATCGATGAATACAAACACAAAAACACAGTAAATGCGAACTCAATAATTATTCAAAAGTATTTCATTAATTATCAAGTAATAATTACAAAAGAATAATTATGAATGACTATGAACAATGATTTCTGTGAATCGAATAATGTTGTTGTTGATGTGATGGCGGTTAGGGTTGCACGATGATGTAACTCTTGACAGCCGTAATATTGCTTGATTGTGTTCCCTTGATGTGAAACCTAAGACTCGTATTTATAGATGGTTGGAGTCAGTTAGGAAACACCGGATCTCTTGGGATTTGATATTGATTGGTTGACTTGTTTGACTTGTTGATATTGTAATCACAGAAGTATTATGTTCTTCCGCAGGAGACTTGTCTTCCGCAGGAGTTTTGCTCTTCCGTAGATATCTTGGTCTTCCGTAGATATCTTGGTCTTGCGTAGATATCTTGGTCTTGCGTAGATATCTTGGTCTTCCGTAGATATCTTGGTCTTTCGTAGGAATTCAGTCTTCCATAGAAGTCTTCACTTCATGCAATCCTTGATCATCCACAGGAACATTCATGAGTGATGGTCTTGTAAGAAACATATCTACGGATTAACAATAATGTTCATCCGTAGATGTTTCTTACACTTGGTCAATTTCAGGAATCCTACCAAGTATATTGATTTTGCCTGTCAACAATCACAAAGCAACACACATGTATATGGGTTACCCTATAGATTCAAATGCACACACACACATATATATATATATATGTATATATATATATATATATATATATTGACAGTTACAATTGTTAATTACAAGACTTGATTCAAGTTCTAATCCTATATAAAATGATCTAGACCTATACTATCTAGATCTAACAATACTCCCCCTTAGGCTTAGCTCATTGTAATCAGTCCTTCAAAACTGCAAGCTCCTTGACTCTAGATATGATTTTGTTGTAGAAGTAAGATACAGCAGCCTTTTGATCATCATACTTGTATTTGATCTCCATTTTGCTAATCTTTTTCAGAGTCTCGAAGCCAAGTCCCAGAACATCCTCCTCTGTAGTGAGTGCCTCTAAGACTTTGTCATTTTTCACTACTTCAAGTTCATCTTGTTCAGAGAGTCGGAGTTCCGTGACTTCATCATAATTTGTTCCCTTTAGCAAGCCTGTATTGTGTCTTCGTCGTTTGTTGGCCTTTGCAAGAAGTTTGTCAACCACTTGTATCACGTGCACATGCAGGAACAGGTCTTGTTGGGCTGCTTCATCACTCAGCTTCGGAAAGAATTTATCATGTAGATAGGAGGTGTAGCTGGGATGAAGTAGCTTGATTTCCACAGGGTCAAAGATCCTGATCTTTTCAGCTTGTTTGTTCTCTGCATTACTCAGCAGCACCAGTTCTTTTGTCCTCTCTACATATCCCCATTCAGTGATAGGGAGTGTGTATTGAGTCCCTTCAATGTGCTTGATGGCTGCTGAGTTCCTATTGTTATAGCCAACCCTCTTTAAGAATTCATCATCTACGAATTCAGAGGCATTGGACTTATATCTTTTCAGCCCTTTTATTCTTCTTCTGTGCTCATCATTATCTCTCTTAGCTTCAATCAGCACATCATCTTTGAACTTTGTTTTCA
>BJCO01657370.1:0-18228 GCA_018326465.1 Flaveria floridana | reverse complement strand
GATTGACCATACGTATGTATGGGATCCTTGCCGCTTACCCTAGGTGACTGGATCAGCAGTAGTGCACAACGTTCGTGATTGATCATCACAGGTCCAGCAGTAGTGCACAATGTTCGGGGTATAGGACATGGCATTGATCCAGAATGAAAGAGGAAAGATAAGTGGTGCATGTACCTACCCTAGGTGACTGGATCAGCAGTAGTGCACAACGTTCGTGGTTGATTACCACAGGTCTAGCACCAGCAGTAGTGCACAATGTTCGGGGTATGGTACATGTCACCGAATGTAATGAACGTACGAATGAACGTATTGAATGTATGAAGGAATGTAATAAATGTACGAATGAATGTAATGAAGGTAAGAAACTTATGAACGAAAGAAAGAGTTTATGAACGAACGTGAATGATAACGATGAACGGTACACGAATGAAAGCTAATGAATTAATGATGAAGATAATAATAATATTATCTACGTGTACATATGTTGTGTGATCGCATGCATAAGAACGGTTTTAATGAAAGAAAAGTATGTTTTATTATAAAACTAGAACTCACTCAGCAACGCTGACTTTTTATGTGTTTCCAGATGACAGGTAGTGTTGCTGAGGATGGCACGAGGCGGCTACTTAGCTCTTTTGGGATGGCATTCTTTAGTTAATATTTTCGTAATGTATTATGTTTAATGTATTTAGAAAACAAAGTGGTGTTTGTTGAGGATTCAAATAAACGGGATTACTTAAGGAATCCTCTCACTAATAAAAGTCACTGTATATGACTATTTTGTAATTGACTAATGATGTATTGCTTTGCAAAAGCTTTTATGATGAAATGAGATATCTCTTTTGAATGCTTCCGCTAAAATGACCATTTAAAATATTTGTAAATTTACTTTTTATGTGCGATGATAGACCAACTGTGAGGTTCCCGGGAACGGGGCCTTACAAGTACTCCCCAAGATTTCCTGCCAAATAATTATTAACAAACCGAAAGTGTGAGGACATTCCATGGTAATCAACACTATATTAAAACCATACACGACTCATAATAATAAAGCTTTTGTAAATACCAGTATGCTATCTCCCCCAAAACAGATTATGTAAAAAGAGTGGGGCATGAACTCACCTGATGCATGTAAAGGATACTTAGAGTTTAACTTGACAAGGACAACTGGAAAGACAACCTTCATAGGTTACCTAGAACACACAAGCACATAAGTACATGTAGACAGAAGTCCCAAAGAAACCCTAAGTTCTCTACAATCAAAGAACTCAAGGTTTTATAAAGACAACATATATGTGACCCAGTTCACCCGTTTGACCCGTTGGTGGTATATTAGTTGATATATTAGTTAATCATGAGTGACAACTTCACATACAAGAGTATCATACAAATTATCCATGTGTATCACATTGTCAACCCAAGTTCTACCTAGGTCATCATACCACATCAGATCATCATACAACTCATGCAAATCTCTAACAACTATCATGCTCAGTGTAACTATAACACAACTAATGCATCATACAAGGATCAAACCATGCACAACATATCCATATCACCCATAACTATGAATTCCCAAAAACAGGCCAAAATAGATAATTAACCAATTACACATTCATACAACCCAATCAACACATTCAACCACATTAGAATTCATCCATGAAGATACTAGCATGATCCTAATGTCCTAAACATGATTCCCTATTCACTAATCACAGTTCATCATCATATATGATCATCAAAAACCTAAATTCTCTTCATGATCAGTCAAGCATCCAAAGAACTCAATTAACACCTTCTACCATATTAGGCTTCATCAATAAACAATCTAACATGATCCTAACGTCCAGAACATGTCCAAATCATCACACCCAAAGTTGTACAAGAATATAGTTTCCCTTTTTGGAAAGTAACACCCAAAAGTATCTAACATCCAATTCAATTATAATTTCATCAATTTCATACCTAACCAAGCTCATAACATATGTAGACATGATCAATAACACCTAATCAACATGATTCATCAATTTCATACTCAAAAAGTTACTATCTTTAGTAATGTATGAACTATAACATGTATTCTTGAATTCCCAATGTTCATAACAACAATCTAACATCTAATCATCATCATAAACACATCCATAGCATCAATACATTAACAATTCAACATTACATGCAAAATAAAGTTACTATTCTTAGTAACCTATGAACCATTCATCAAAAACATAACTTTCTTGCATAATCGACATTAACTAACATATATACAACCTAACTAACATGTTAACATCATCAAACAACAACAATCAACATCCAATTTTAAATTTTCGAATCTAGGGTTTCGGCCATAATGAAGAATCCCAAAAAAACATCAAAACCAACCTTTAATTCGTAGAAAGAAGCAAGATTTGATGTTGTTAACGTGTTGTATGGCCTGAAATCGATCCAATCCGAAGTCCAAGTGCTTGCTCTTGGTCGAATTTTGCAAGGGAGAGGGTAGAGAGGGTGTGTCGCGGCCGATGGGGGTTAGGGCTAGGTTTTTTTGTTTTAATTCGCTTAATTTACATATTTACCTTTTAAACCCTTGTGTTTTGTATTTTATAACAATTAGACTTTAAACTCCTTTTCAAAAGTGTTTTTAGCTAAGTTATTAAACATATAAACTCATGGTAACAATTATATATTTTATCATTATAAAAACACGAAACATACGAATTAATACACACGTTTCCACATTACGCGATTAATTGACAATTAATATTTAAAACCAGCAAACACATAAGCATAATACAATAATCACATGATCAGTTAACTTATCATTAGTTTAACATTATCAATTATTATTAGATCACCAACGTTAAACGACAATTAGTGTGTGCTCATGACACGTATACGTATTACTTAACGGAAATAACGGAGTTTGGTAATGGTAAATTACCGAATCTCACATTATCTCCATGTTGAAAGAATTTTCGTCCCGAAAAATTGCGTTACATGGTGAGTGTTCCATCACTGGTCTACTGCATTGGCACAGAGAAATCAAAATTGAGTGAGTTTTGGATGAGTTGTCATATCATTCCCATGTTGAAAGAAATTTCGTCCCGAAATGTAAATCAATACCTTCGTCTTCCGGCATCGTCTTTTCGAATAGTTGAGGATACTTAAGTTTCATTTGAGCTTCACATTCCCACGTGAATTCTGGTCCACGTCGCGAGTTCCAACGAACTTTGACTATAGGTATCTTGCTTTGCTTAAGTGTTTTCACCTCACGGTCCATCACCTCAACTGGTTCTTCAATAAAGGGTAGTTGTTCATCCACTTGAACTTCTTATGGTACGACCATCGTTTCATCAGTTAAACACTTCTTAACATTTGACACATGGAATACATCATGGATTCCACTTAGTGAATCATGTAGGGCTAGTCGATAGGCCACTGGACCTATTCTTTCAAATATCTCGAATGGTCCAACGTATCTTGGATTCACCTTTCTACGCTTTCCAAACTGAACTACGCCTTTCCATGGTGAGACTTTTAATAAAACTTTGTCGCCAATTTGGATCTCTAAGGGTTTCCATCGCTTGTCTGCATAACTCTTCTGTCTGTCGCGCGCTGCAAGCATACGATTCCTTATCCGTACAATCTTCTCACTTGTCTCATGTTTTAGTTCAGGACCCGTTAGTTGACTATCACCAATTTCAGCCCAGCAAACTGGTGATCTACAATTTCTCCCATACAAAGCTTCGAAAGGTGTTGCCATTATGCTAGTGTGATAACTGTTATTATAAGAAAATTCCACCAGTGGTAGGTGAACTTCCTAGTTATTCCTGAAGTTAATCACACAAGCACGTAGCATGTCCTCTAACGTCTGTATAGTGCGCTCACTTTCACCATCAGTCTGTGGGTGATAAGCAGTACTCATATCCAGTCACGTACCCAAAGATTTTTGCAATGATTGCAAGAAGTGCGATGTGAAACGAGCATTGCGGTCCGAAATAATTGAGATCGATACACCATGTCTCGAAACGATCTCCTTCAGATAGAGTCAGGTTAATTTCTCCATCTTATCCGTTTCCTTAATTGCTAAGAAGTGAGCAGACTTTGTTAATCGATCCACGATAACCCATATTGCGTCACAACCAGTAGAAGTGCGAGGTAACTTAGTGATAAAATCCATTGATATCTGATCCCACTTCCACACAGGGATCTCGGGTTGTTGTAGTAGACCAGATGGTTTCTGGTACACCACTTTCACCTTCGAGCATGTCAGAAACTTGCTCAAGTAATTAGCTACATCCGCCTTCATGTTAGGCCACCAATAGTGTGCATTCAAATCATGGTACATCTTGTTAGATCCAGGTTATATGGATTACTTAGACTTATGTGCCTCACTCATCACCAAGTCTCTTAGATTTCCATGTCGAGGTATCCAAAGTCTATCCATGAAATAGTGAATTTCATCCTCCTTCACCTCTAATTGTTTATCCATTCCACGTAACGACTCGGACCCAATGTTTTCTACTTTCAAAGCCTCTGTCTGTGCTTCCTTAATTTGCTCAGGTAATTGAGTGCTGATCGTAAGCTGTAAAGCTCGCACTCGTCTAGGCTTAGAGATTTCTTTCCGGCTTAGGGCATCAGCAACCCCGTTCACCTTCCCCAGATGATACTTGATAGCATAATCATAATCGTTCAGTAGCTCCACCCAACGCCGTTGCCTCATATTCAACTCCTTTTGCTCAAAGATATGTTGAAGACTCTTATGATCGGTGTAGAGAGTGCACTTGGTATCGTACAAGTAATGTCTCCAAATCTTTAAGGCAAAAACCACGACACCCAATTCCAAGTGATGGGTGGTATAGCTCTTCTCATGAACCTTTAGTTGTCTTGAGGCGTAAGCTATCACTTTATCATGTTGCATCAAGACACATCCGAATCCTTAAATTGAAGAATCACGGTAGACTACGAAATCATCATTACCCACTGGTAATTCCATTATCGGCGCGCTACACAGTTTCTGCTTTAGCAATTGGAAAGTAGATTCCTGACTGTCACTCCATTTCTATGTCGTTCCCTGTGAGTCAAAGCTGTGAGAGGTTGTGAAATCTTAGAGAATCCTTCGATAAACCATCGATAATCTCCTGCTAACCAAGGAATTATCGTATCTTGCTTGGCGTTTTGGGTACAGCCCAATTCTTTATTGCCTCAATCTTGGCAGGATCCACATGTATCCCCTTCTCATTAACAATGTGACCCAAGAATTACACCTCACATATCCATAAATCACACTTAGAAAATTTCGCGTACAGTTGTTCTTTTCTAAGCAGTTCCAAGATTAAACGTAGGTGCTCTTCATGCTACTCCTCAGTCTTTAAATAGATCAATATATCATTGATAAATACAATGACAAATTGATAAAGATGGGGTTTGCACACACGATTCATGAGATCCATGAATACTGCTGGTGCATTTTTCAACCCAAATGGCATGACCAAGAATTCGTAATGGCCATATCGTGTACGAAAAGTAGTCTTCGAGATGTCCTCCCCTCGAACTCTCGGCAGATGATACCAAGACCTTGGGTTAATCTTAGAATAATAACTTGACGCTTGCAGTTGATCAAACAAATCATCTATTTGAGGTAAGGGATATTTGTTCTTGATTGTGACTTTGTACAGTTCCCTATAGTCAATGCACATCCGAAATGTGCCATCTTTCTTCTTGACAAACAGGAACAGGGGCTCCCCATGGTGATGTGCTAGATCGGATAAAGCCCTTATCTAAAAGCTCCTGAAGTTGTGACAACAACTCCTGTAATTCGTTCGTTGCTAATCGATAAGGTGCCCTAGCAATCGGGGCTGCGCTAGGAGTCAACTCGATCTGGAATTCCACTTGGCGGTGAGGTGGTAATCCAGTAAGATCCTCTAGAAACACCTCTAGAATATCACGTACTACGGGAATATCCTCCATCTTCCTTTCCTCCGGTTGCTTGTCAGTGACGAGTGCCAATATGGCTAAACGACCTTTCCTCAATAACTTTTGTGCCTTCATATACGAGATGATATCTATCACTGCATCACTCCTATCACATCTGACCGTAAGGACTTCTTCACCAACAGGAATCCGTATGATCTTCTCGTGACATATGACTTCTGCTTGCTTTTCGGAGAGCCAACCCATGCCTATCACTACGTCAAAACTTCCAAGCGTAACAGGCATAAGATCGATGGTGAATGTGTGACCAGCAAGTTCTATCTTGCAATCTCTAAGAATATGCGTTACGTGAATCTGTTTACCGTCAGCTAATTCTACAGTGTATTTAGATTCTAAGGCTGAGGGCACGTCACTTAAAAGGCTACAGAATTTTAAGGACACGAAACTTCTATCGACTCCAGTATCGAATAATACAGTAGCAAAACGTCCATTAATCGAAAATTTACTAGTAACAGTCGTAGGGTCGTTTAGGGCCTCACCTGAGCCATTGACGAAGGCTCTTCCCTTAGCACCATTGTTGTTGTTTCCACCATTACCGTTGCCGTTACCGTTATTGTTGTTGTTGCCATTGTTGTTGTTGTTGTGGCCATTGTTATTGTTGCCATTCCCATTCTTCCTCAGTTGTGGGCAGTTGCAATTGTAATGGCCTTCCTTTCCATATTCGAAGCAACCTTTGGGAGTCTCCTGAGTTTGTTGTGGCTTCCTCATCAGTTCACCATGACAGTCTTTAGCTACGTGTTCCATCTTCCCACAGCGCTGGCATTTGAAGGAATCACACCTTCCCACGTGATGGTAATTGCACCGGTTGCACTTGGGATGTTTACCGCCGTAACTACTGGGTCCTTGATTATTGGGGATCACCTAGTTAAAGCTTCGGTTATTGTCAAAACTCCATTGTTGTTGAATTGGTTGTTGCTGATGGGATTGAGGTTGACTATCGGAAGATGATGCCTTGTTGCTGGGACCGTCCCATTTTCTCTTATTGTCGGGCACACTCGCCACAGCACCCCACTTGGGAAAACGTCCCTGCTCTACCGCTTGATCAGTTAGCTTATAAGCTAACCGGATGGCTTGCTGAATAGTTGCGGGGTTGGAAGCAGTCACAATGCTTTGGATCTCAGGCACCAATCACCGGAAGTAGTGCTCAGCCCTTTTATGAATTTCGTTCACCATCCTCGGTCATAAAGTGGCTAGTTCGTGGGTCCGGGCGGTGTAGGCCTCGATTTTAGAGCCCTGCATCTTTAACTGCCAGAACTCCATTTATAGCTTTTGGACCTCGTCGCGAGGACAGTATTCCTCGGTCATTATCTCCTTGAATTCAGCCCAAGCGAGATAATTGGCCATAGCTTGGCCAACCATTTGAACCTGAGCGTTCCACCAGGAAAGAGTCGCGCCTTCTAGGGTCCCGGTGGCATACTTCACCTGATCAACAGGTGGGCAGTTGCATTTAGCAAACACAGACTCTTCGAACCACCGCACTAATCCTACAGCTCCTTCTGTCCCGCTATAGGTGTGTGGTTTGCAGTCCATAAAGGACTTGTAGGTACACACCGGTGGTCCTTTTTTAACATAACAAACATTGGTCAGATATCCTATACGGTTAACTCGGATAATTGGTTTAACTTCCCATTGTCATTTACCTGCTGGTCATCCCGGCTTGGCAGCAACCACTACTGCCTAAATGTGCTCGTTTATTAAGGCAGCTAACTCCGCAGGCGTCATATTTATGGCACCGCCTCCACAGCCTCCGGCGCCACGTCCACGTCCATGCCCACGTCCACGTCCACGTCCACATCCACTGGCGTCCATTTTTCACTTTACATTCACAAATACAATAATGAGTACCATCCAACATATTTATCTCATCCAAGTATAGTAAACAATAACAAATAATGATTTCATCACAACCATAACATTTATAACAAAAATACTAACCAAAGGTAAATAAATTGCAAATGAGTCATAAAATATTCATCAATGTTAAAATTTGAGTTTGTCAGTTGGGTAGGAAACAACCCTTCCCACATAGGTTTCCAAAAGAAAGAAACACTACATAGTCTAAGTCACAAAAAAATATCAATCCATGATGTCTGACCCATCGCTGTCGTCCTCCATTTCTTCTAGTTCCTCTTCCTCCTCAGGGGCTTCCTCAGGGTCCTCATCCTCAGGGTCCTCTGCTGGTGTAGGAGCTACAGCAACCGGGAGTGCTGCCAGTTGGGCTTCTAGAGCTGCAAACCTATCATTTGCCATTCCTTCCAGCTGCTCTAGTCCATTCACGCGTCCCGTAAGTGCTATTATGATGTCTTCCATAGTATACCACTTACTTAGGGTCTTCTCATGCTGCTCCTTAGCGTGTCCACCTACTTCCATAGTTCTTGTACCTCGTGTTTTAGGGTGTAATTCTCATTGGCGAGTTTCTTGACTCGTTGCTGTTTAGTATCCAGTGCAGCCACTAGTGCAGCAATAACTTGCTTGTTTGACTGTACCGTCCGTGGAAGAGAAGGTGTAATAGGCTGCTCAGTGTTGTTCCTAGTTCTTGGCCTCGGAACACGCATGTGTTCCCTATACAATAAGTGATCTACGAAATTAGCATAGAATCTCCAGTCCCATGGAGGATCACGCTCCATCAAGGAAAAAGGTTGATCCCAGTTAACTTCTTCAGAAGGCTAATAATGTCGGGGCCAGTCAGGTCCATTGTCAGGTACTGCTGAATAGGGAGGTGGGGACTCAGAACGTGTAGGTGATACTAGTCGCTTACCCGGAGCTCTCGATGATGATGCCATGCTGAAGAGAGTGTGATGTGTATGCCAATGAGTATACAGTAGAGAAATTAGGAACAAGTAACTAACTACCTATGTGTGGTTATAGTCTAGTGTATATGCAACCTAGTTCCCTATAACCAATGGCTCTGATACCAATCTGTCACACCTTCAAAATCCGTGTGTGGGGGTTTACCGCAAGATGCGTGACAAACCAGGATCTCAGTCATTAGGTACTCAGAACGACTTTATATGAACTAATAAACACAATCAGAGTTTAACTTTAAAATGTGCGGAAGCATATAAAAAAATCTGAAGACGCAAATCAAAGTAACATATAAGGAAAAATGTGCAAACATACATGCCCGACCATAATGCAAACAACCAAGAATACTTGTTTAAAATAAACATATTCCAAAATTGTAATTTTAAAACAATGCTGATAACTCAATAATGCTGACGTGTGCGTGCGCCTAGGCAACTAGCAACATAAACCTGAGAATAGCATACTAAATAAGTCAACACAATGGTTGGTGAATTCATGAATTTGCATTAAATAAATATCAGTAAAAGTTGCATTAAATAAGCAGTGAATTGTAATATATGGCTAGTCATTCACAGTTAGTAATAATCATAGTGGTTACACATTTGAAGCTGATTATGTTACGTTGGTTGCCTCCCGCCACTACTTACCAGGTCGTGACAATGATCATTAGGACAATATTGCACCCGTCTGACCTCGAGCACATAGGTGGGGCTCGTCAGACCCAATAGTACTACCCAAGATTTCCCGCTAAATAATTATTAACAAATCGAAAGTGTGAGGACTTTCCATGGTAATCAATGCTATATTAAAACCATACACGACTCATAATAATAAAGCGTTTGTAAATACCAGTATGCTATCTCCCCCAAAAGAGATTATGTAAAAAGAGTGGGGCATGAACTCACCTGATGCGCGTAAAGGATACTTAGAGTTTAACTTGACAAGGACAAGTGGAAAGGCAACCTTCAGAGGTTACCTAGAACACACAAGTACATAAGTACATGTACACAGAAGTCCCAAAGAAACCCTAAGTGCTCTATAATCAAAGAACTCGAGGTTTTATAAAGACAACACACATGTGACCCAGTTGACCCGTTTGACCCGTTGGTGATATATTAGTTGATATATAGTTTAATCATGTGTGACAACTTCACATACAAGAGTATCATACAAATTATCCATGTGTATCACATTGTCAACCCAAGTTCTACCTAGGTCATCATACCACATCAGCTCATCATATAACTCATGCAAGTCTCTAACAACTATCATGCTCAGTGTAACTATAACACAACTAATGCATCATACAAGGATCAAACCATGCACAACATATCCGTATCACCCATAACTATGAATTCCCATAAACAGGCCAAAAAAGATAATTAACCAATTACACATTCATACTACCCAATCAACATATTCAACCATATTAGAATTCATCCATGAACATACTAGCATGATCCTAATGTCCCCAACATGATTCCCTAATCATTAATCACAGTTCATCACCATATATGATCATCAAAAACCTAAATTCTCTTCATGATCAGTCAAGCATCCAAAAAACTCAATTAACACCTTCTACCATATTAGGCTTCATCAATAAACACTGTAACATGATCCTAACATCAAGAACATGTCCAAATCATCATACCCGAAGTTCTACAAAAATAAAGTTTCCCTTTAGGGAAGTAACACCCAAAAGTGATCTAACATCCAATTCAATCATAATTTCATCAATTTCATACCTAACCAAGCTCATAACATATCGAGACATGATCAATAACACCTAATCAACGTGATTCATCAATTTCATACTCAAAAAGTTACTATCTATAGTAATTTATTAACTATAACATGTATTCTTTATTTCCCAATGTTCATAACAACAATCTAACATCTAATCGTCATCATAAACACATCCATAACATCAATATATTTACAATTCAACACTACTTGCAAAGTAAAGTTACTATTCTTAGTAACCTATGAACCATTCATCAAAAACGTAACTTTCTTGCATAATCGACGTTAACTAACATATATACAACCTAGCTAACATGTTAACATCATTAAACAACAACAATCAACATCAAATTTCAAATTTTCAAATCTAGGGTTTCGGCCATAATGAAGAATCCCAAAAAAACATCAAAACCAACCTTTAATTCGTAGAAAGAAGCAAGATTTGATGTTGTTAACGTGTTGTATGGCCTGAAATCAATCCAATCTGAGGTCCAAGTGCCTGCTCTTGGTCGAATTTCGCAAGGGAGAGGGTAGAGAGGGTGTGTCGCGGCCGATGTGGGTTAGGGCTAGGGTTTTTTTGTTTTAATTCACTTAATTTACATATTTACCTTTTAAACCCTTGTGTTTTGTATTTCATAACAATTAGACTTTAAGCTCCTTTTCAAAAGTGTTTTTAACTAAGTTATTAACATATAAACTCATGGAAACAATTATATATTTTATCTTACTAAAAACACGAAACATACGAATTAATACACACGTTTCCACATTACGCGATTAATTCACAATTAATATTTAAAACCCGCAAACACATAAGCATAATACAATAATCACATGATCAGTTGAATTATCATTAGTTTAACATTATCAATTATTATTAGGTCACCGACGTTAACCGACAACTAGTGTGTGCTCACGACACGTGTACGCAAGACTTAACGGAACTAACGGAGTTTGGTAACGGAAAATTACCGGATGTCACAATATCCCCATGTTGAAAGAATTTTCGTCCCGAAAATTGCGTTACATGGTGAGTGTTCCATCACTGTTCTACTGCATTGGCACACAGAAATCAAAATTGAGTGAGTTTTGGATGAGTTGTCATATCATCCCCATGTTGAAAGAAATTTCATCCCGAAATTTAAATCAATACCTTCATCTGCATGCATTGTCTTTTCGAATAGTTGAGGATACTTAAGCTTCATTTGATTTTCACGTTCCCACGTAAATTCTGGTCCAGGTCGTGAGTTCCAACAAACTTAGACTATGGGTATCTCGCTTTGCTTAAGTGTTTTCACCTCACGGTCCAGCATCTCGACTTGTTCTTCAATAAAGGGCAGTTGTTCATCCACTTGAATTTCTTCTAGTGGTACGACCATCGTTTCATCAGTTAAACACTTCTTTAGATTTGACACATGGAATATGTCGTGGATTCCACTTAGTGAATCAAGTAGGGCTAGTCGATAGGCCACTGGACCTATTCTTTCCCATATCTCGAATGGTCCAACGTATCTCGGATTTAGCTTTCAACGCTTGCCAAACTGAACTACGCCTTTCCATGGTGTGACTTTTAATAAATCTTTATCGCCAATTTGGAACTCTAAGGGTTTCCGTCGCTTGTCCTCATAACTCTTCTGTTTGTCGCGCGTCTGTAGCCATACGATTCTTCATCTGTACAATCTTCTCAGTTGTCTCATGTATTAGTTCGGGACCCGTTAGCTGACTATCACCAATTTCAGCCCAGCAAACTGGTGATCTACATTTTCTCTCATACAAAGCTTCAAAAGGTGCTGCCTTTATACTAGTATGATAACTGTTATTATAAGAAAATTCCACCAATGGTAGGTGAACTTCCTAGTTATTCCTGAAGTCAATCACACAAGTATGTAGAATGTCCTCTAATGTCTGTATAGTGCGCTCACTTTGGCGATCAGTCTATGGGTGATAAGCAGTACTCATATCCAGTCGCGTACCCAAAGATTTCTGCAATGATTGCCAGAAGTGTGATGTGAAACGAGCGTCGCGTCTGAAATAATTGAGATCGATACACCATGTCTTGAAACGATCTCCTTCAGAGAGAGTCAGTTTAATATCTCCATCTTATCTATTTCCTTAATTGCTAAGAAGTGAGTAGACTTTGTTAGTCGATCCACGATAACCCATATTGTGTCACAACCAGTAGAAGTATGAGGTAACTTAGTGATAAAATCCATTGATATCTGATCCCACTTCCACACAGGGATCTCGGGTTGTTTTAGTAGACCAGACGGTTTCTGGTACTCCACTTTCACCTTTGAGCATGCCAGACACTTCCTCACATAAGTAGCTACATCCACCTTTATGTTAGGCCACCAATAGTGTGCCTTCAAATCATGGTACATCTTGTCTGATCCAGGATGTATGGAGTACTTCAACTTATGTGCCTCATTCATCACCAAGTCTCTTAGATTTCCATGTTGAGGTATCCAAAGTCTATCCATGAAATAGCGAATTCCATCCTCCTTCACCTCTAATTGTTTATCCATTCCACGTAATGACTCGGACCCAATGTTTTCTACTTTCAAAGCCTCTGTCTGTGCTTCCTTAGTTTGCTTAGGCAATTGAGTGTTGATCATAAGCTGTAATGCTCGCACTCGTCTAGGCTTAGAGGTTTCTTTTTGGCTTAGGGCATCAGCAACCACGTTCGCCTTCCCCAGATGATACTTGATAGCGCATTCATAATCGTTTAGTAGCTCCACCCAACGCCATTGCCTCATATTCAACTCCTTTTGCTCAAAGATATGTTAAAGACTCTTGTGATCGGTGTAGATAGTGCACTTGGTACCGTACAAGTAATGTCTCCAAATCTTTAAGGAAAAAACCATCACACCCAATTCCGAGTCATGGGTGGTATAGTTCTTCTCGTGAACCTTCAGTTGTCTTGAGGCGTAAGCTATCACTTTATCACGTTGCATCAAGACACATCCCAATCCTTGAATTGAAGCGTCACAGTAGACTACGAAATCAACATTACCTTCCGGTAATACCAATATCGGTGCGGTACACAGTTTCTGCTTCAGCAACTGGAAAGCAGACTCCTGACTCTCACTCCATTTGTATGTCATTCCCTTGTGAGTCAAAGCTGTGAGAGGTTGTGCAATCTTAGAGAATCCTTCGATATACTGTCGATAATCTCCTGCTAACCCAAGGAATTGTCGTATCTCGCTCGGCGTTTTGGGTACAGTCCAATTCTTTATTGCCTCAATCATGGTAGGATCCACATGTATCCCCTTCTCATTAACAATGTGACCCAAGAATTGCACCTCACGTATCCAGAAACCACACTTAGCAAATTTCGCGCACAGTTGTTCTTTTCTAAGCAGTTCCAAGACTAAACGTAGGTGCTCTTCATGCTACTCCTCAGTCTTTGAATAGATCAATATATCATCGATAAATACAATGACAAATTGATCAAGATAGGGTTTGCACACATGATTCATGAGATCCATGAATATTGCTGGTGCATTTGTCAACCCAAATGGCATGACCAAGAATTCGTAATGGCCATATCGTGTACGAAAAGTAGTCTTCGAGATGTCCTCCTCTCGAACTCTCAGCTGATGATACCCAGACCTCAGGTCAATCTTAGAACAATAACTTGACCCTTGCAGTTGATCAAATAAATTGTCTATTCGAGGTAAGGGATATCTATTCTTGATTGTGACTTTGTTCAGTTCCCTATAGTCAATGCACATCCGAAATGTGCCATCTTTCTTCTTGACAAATAGAATAGGGGATCCCCAAGGTGATGTGCTAGGTCAGATAAAGCCCTTATCTAAAAGCTCCTGAAGTTGTGATGAAAACTCCTGTAATTCGTTCGGTGCTAATCGATAAGGTGCCCTAGCAATCGTGGCTGCTCCGGGAGTCAACTAAATCTAGAATTCTACTTGGCGGTAAGGTGGTAATCCAGGGAGATCCTCTAGAAACACCTCTGGAATATCACGTACTACAGGAATATCCTCCATCTTCCTTTCCTCCGGTTGCTTGTCAGTGACGAGTGCCAATATGGCTAAACGACCTTTCCTCAATAACTTTTGTGGCTTCATATAGGAGATGATGCCTATCACTGCACCACTCCTATCACCTCTAACTGTAAGTACTTCTTCACCAACAGGTATCTATATGATCTTCTCGTGACATATGACTTCCGCTTGCTTGTCGGAGAGCCAATCCATGCCTATCAGTACATCAAAACTTCCAAGAGTATTAGGCATAAGATCGATGGTGAATGTGTGACCGACAAGTTCTATCTTGCAATCACTAAGAATATACGTTACGTGAATCTGTTTACCGTCAGCTAATTCTACAGTGTATTTAGATTCTAAGGCTGAGGGCACGTCACTTAAAAGGCTACAGATATTTAAGGACACGAAACTTCTATCGGATCCAGTATCGAATAGTATAGAATTTTAAGGACACGAAACTTCTATCGGCTCCAGTAACAGACGTAGGGTCGTTTAGGGTCTCACCTCAGCCAATGAGGAAGGCTCTTCCTTTAGCACGATTTTTGTTGTTGCCACCATTACCGTTGCCATTACCGTTATTATTGTTGTTGCCATTGTTGTTGTTGTTATGGCCGTTGTTATTGTTGCCATTCCCATTCTTCCTTAGTTGTGGGCAGTTGCGCTTGTAATGGCCTTCCTTTCCACATTCGAAGCAACCTTTGGGAGTCTCCTGAGTGTGTTGTGGCTTCCTCATCAGTTCACCACGACAGTCCTTAGCTGCGTGTCCCATCTTCCCACAGCGTTGGCATTTAAAGGAATCACACCTTCCCACATGATGGTAATTGCACTGATTACACTTGGGGTGTTTACCACCGTAACCACTGGGTCCTTGATTGTTGGGGATCACCTGGTTGAAGCTTCGGTTATTGTCAAACCTCCATTGTTGTTGAATTGGCTGTTGCTGCTAGGATTGAGGTTGACTATCAGAAGATGATACCTTGTTACTGGGACTATCCCATTTCCTCTTATTGTTGGGCACGCTCGCCACAGCGCCCCGCTTGGGAAGACGTCCCTGCTCCACCGCTTGATCAGTTAGATTATGAGCTAACCGGATGGCTTGCTGAATAGTGGCGGGGTTGGAAGAAGTCACCATGCTTTGGATCTCAGGCACTGATTCCCGGATGTAGTGCTCGACCCTTTTATGCATTTCGTTCACCATCCCCAGGCATAAAGTGGCTAGTTCGTGGGGCCGGGTGGTGTAGGCCCGATTTTAGAGCCCTGCATCTCTAACTGCCAGAACTCCATTGAATTCAGCCCAAGGGAGATCATTGGCCATAGGCTGGCTGAGAATTTGAACCTGAGCGTTCCACCAGGAAAGAGCCGCACCTTCCAGGGTCCTAGTGGTATACTTCACCTGATCAACTGGTGGGCAGTTGCAGTTAGCAAAGACAGACTCTGTCTTCTCGAACCACCGCACTAATCCTACAGCTCCTTTTGTCCCGCTTTAGGTGTGTGGTTTGCAGTCCATAAAGGACTTGTAGGTACACACCGGTGGTCCTATTTTAACACAACAAACATTGGTCAGATATCCTATACGGTTAAATAGGATAATTGGTTTAACTTCCTGTTGTCGTTTACCTGCTGCAGCCACTACTGCCTGAACGTACTCGTTTATTAAGGCAGCTAACTCCGCAGGCATCATATTTATGGCACCGCCTCCACGGGGTTTTCTCAGGGTCCTCATCCTCAGGGTCCTCTGCTGGTGTAGGAGCTACAGCTACCTAGAGTGCTGCCAGTTGGGCTTCTAGAGCTGCAAACCTATCATTTGCCAGGCCCTCCCACTGCTCTAGTCCATTCACGCATCCTATAAGTGCTATTATGACGTCTTCCATAGTATAACACCCACTTAGGGTCTTCCCATGTCGCTCCTTAACGTGTCCACCTGTTGTCACAGTTCTTGTACCTCGTGTTTTAGGGTGTAATTCTCATTGGTTAGTTTCTTGACTCGTTGCTGTTCAGTGTCCAGTGCAGCCACTAGTGCAGCAATAACTTGCTCGTTTGACTGTACCGTCCGTGGAAGAGAAGGTGTAATAGGTTGCGCAGTGTTGTTCCTAGTTAGGCGATTAATTCACAATTAGACTTTATAACAATTAGACTTTAAACTCCTTTTCAAAAGTGTTTTTAACTAAGTTATTAAACATATAAATTCATGGTAACAATTATGTATTTTATCTTTATAAAAACACGAAACATACGAAATAATACACACGTTTCCACATTAGGCGATTAATTCACAATTAAAATTTAAAACCCGCAAACACATAAGCATATTACAATAATCACATGATCAGTTAAATTATCATTAGTTTAACATTTTCAATTATTATTAGGTTACCAACGTTAAACGACAACTAGTGTGTAACGCCCCGAAATTCCCGAAGCAACCATTTAATAATAATGGGCTTTTTAAGGGTTAATTAAATAAAAATAATAATATTATAAGTTAGTGGGTTGTGGACTAAATTAACCCTAATAGGCTATGTTTTTATGGGTTTAAGGGCCCTTAATCAGCCCTTAAACATGCATGATCATCCTCCATCCCATCATTTGCAACCCTAGCTCCTAAGTTTCTAGAAAGAGAAAGTAGAGTGAGAAAGTGAAGAATAACCCAAGGATTTGGTGTGCTATTGTGGAAGAGATTGAAGATCTGGGTGTTGGAGCTTCAAACCACAAGAAAGAAGCAACAAATCAAGGTAAGAATCGTCATCCAAACATCCCTTTAGAACAGATCCGGATTTCTAGGGTTTTGGGTTCAAAAAGTTTCAAAGAAACGCATGAAGGTCAAATTTTTACGTATAAAAACGTGTAAAAAGGTTAGATATGGTTTCATGGATGGTAAACCAAGGATTAGGATGTAAAAAGTTAAGATTTTGGGTTAAAAACGGGCTGGTTCGTCATTTTTATGCATCCGGTGAAACTGTGAGCCCGACCAGCGAAATTGTACCTTCAACCAGCGAAATTGTCCCTTCAACCAGCGAAACTGTAATTTCGCTTTAAGCGAAACTGCTGTGTTCAAGAAAACCATTAAAACTTAGCAAATCTAGGAAATTCCAACGAAAGTTGGGTTCTCATGGCAGCGAATATGTCCAGCGAAACTGGCAGAAGTGTTGCCCAGCGAAATTCTGAAGAAAATGACGTTTTTGTGTATTAACTTCCGTGCAGCTCGGGTATTCGGACTATATCTTAAGTAACTTAGAATTGAAGCTATTTTGCTAAGTTCAGGTGAGTTCTAGACCCCTCCTTTACCCGTTTTCAATGTTTTGGGGTGATATGCATACTAAAATACATACTTTTATGATGATGGTTTTTAAGACCTCTTATCAAGAAAATAAATTTTTCTAAAGTAAAATGTGCCGTTTAAATAGTTCAGGAAAGGATTTGAAGAGGTTTTAGCAAGAAAATACATTTTTCAACGCGCGGCCCTAGCCAGGGGTGTTGCCCCTTGGACCCCACTAGGGACTACTACACCTAGAACCCCGCTATCAGGGGCTGCCGCCCCCGAACCCCCGCTGTCCCGTGGAGGGTCGGTTATCTCGTTTATCTCTCATGGTTGATGAAATATGAATACTTAGACTAAGAGTTTGCTTCTTATTATGTGTTAAGTGTATGTGAAAACTAAAGATATAAGTGAAACTTAAAGAACTGT
>BJCO01656966.1:0-10932 GCA_018326465.1 Flaveria floridana | reverse complement strand
AACCAACAAGTCCAATAAAGGGAAGCAGACGATCAAGGGACATGGCGGCCGGACATCTTTAGCCCAATGTCGTTATATGTTTGTAAGTTGTTTTAATCTAATGTGTTTATAACTTGTTTTATGTGTTTGTAAGTTACTTTTATAATATTATATAACTATATAATGTGTCTACAACGGGAAGAAGGTTCTGATGAATCTGGGAGTGCCATATTAGCATATCGTCGCTTCTATACCGATTCAAGCGGTAATTTATATCAACCTGAACCCGCTTCATACTATGTAAGTAATGTAAACGTCTTACAATTTTATACAAATAAAGTAATATATAACATCACCATATATATAACATTGTTTATTTTTTTTGTAAACTATAAAGGAGCAAATAGTCGCGCTTCAACAACACCCAGAAATGTCAGAGAAACAGATCATGCGCCAGGTCTTGGGGGAGCGGCCCGGGTGGAAACGTGGCATCGGTCCAATACCGAGCGTGCCTTCACAACCCCCACCTCCACCTCATAGAACAGATCAGTAGATGTTCTCACAATCTGAGGTTGAGGAGATGATAGCAGCGAGACTGGCAAGTGAGCAAGAACAATGACAGTCACAGATGATGGCTAATATGATGGCACAAATACAAAGTCAAATCCAAAGCCAAATCCAGAGCGCGTTGAAAAAAAGTGATCATTCTCAACAAAATGATGAAGATGAAGAAGATGATGAAGGTGTGTCGTCATATGATGTTCAGTTTGATGCTTTGTTATGAATATTTTCAAACATTTGTTTGTATGACTTTTAACTTATTAAATTTGGACAATATTTTGTTTATATGCTATGTTTTTCGATTGGTTTGATGGTTTTGATAGTGTGTAGTGATTTTGAACAACAAGTTTGGTTTGGTACCCAGAAAATCTGGGTGGATTGCTGCAAATGCAGCAAAAAATTTTTTTTAAAAAAGATATTTTTTGCGGCGACATTTCATCGCAAAAAACATTTTAACAAAGATTCCATTTCATCGCAAATAATAAATTGACCAAAAACTTTGCGGCGATATATCGCCGCAAAAAACTCCCTATGTCGTCGCAAATTGTCATCGCAAAAAAAAATTCTTCTCGAATTTCCTTTTTTTTAAATGAGGTGGGCCCCACAAAAGAATTCGTCGCAAATTTCGTCGCAAAAAACTTTTTGCGACCACTTTAATACGGCGAATGAATAACGACGAAACTGTCGTCGCAAAAGGTTTTTTGCGACGAAAATAACAGCTTTTTGCGATAAACATTGTCGCCGCAAAAAAACAAGTTTCTTGTAGTGTTATTTTTTTATTTCATTTCATTCACTCTTCCATTCTAAGTCGTCACAGGCCAACCACCACTACCAACGACCATGACCACGACCACCATCACCACCGACCGCCACCCGCCGCCGACTACCAACACCGGCCACCACCACGACCACCACCACCCATCACCGCTAATCACCGGCCATCACCAGCACATTGCCCACCACCAGCACATTGGCCACCACCACTAATTACCACCTGCCACCACCAACACCGCAACCACCACCACCACCGCTCACCACTGGGCGCCACCACCACCACCGGTCATTACCACCATAACTACTTTTATAGTTTATATGTTTGTTTTTTCCTACCTAACAAATAAAACAAATTAATAATTCATTTTATTCCCACATTCAAAACCAAATATAAAAAAAAATTGTAATAAATATTTTATTCACTCATCCATTCGCCCGTTTGTCAATTTGATTACCCCTTACTCGCCAAAGCCTTAAGAGTTGAGATTCGAGGAGTTCATTTAGACCATTTAAAAATATATACACCGGTGAATTACTCTATGCATCCAAAACTGAAATGGTGTGATAATACCTAGTTTGCAATTTTAAAATATTTTTTAAAAGTTAAAAATACTTGTTAAATAGGTTCTGTTATTTTAAATAGAAAAAAGATATAACGAAAACATCACATAATAGTAACCAAACTTGGTTCCTATTTTATAAACTTACCCCAATTAATTAATAGGTAAGTAAAGCATAATTATTTACTTAAAGAAAGCAACTTAGTTATAAAAAGTAAATATAATAACTAATGAGAATATGAAAATATAAAGGTGTTTAGTTGTTGTAGCATCCTAGAGAAAACACATATTCTTATATTGAGTGAAGATATCATAATGCTCTACAAGTTTATGAGTGTTTGTAAATATAAAAATTGTGATGTTCTCATTGATAGATATGACCGAAGTTATGCGCGAAACTGAACTATGATGGCCTAATTAACACATATATATTCTTAAACTAGCTATAGTAAACCCGTATATTACACGGGTTGAATAAATAAAATATTAGATAAAGTAAAAATGTAATAATTATAAAATAATATTCCACTACTAGAAAAGTCTGATGTTTCCGACAAGCAAATTTGTCGGAAAATGGTCGCAAATCCGAATTTCCGACAAAATGCCGACTATTTTATTTTGGTCGGAAAAAAAGCTTGTTGGAAACTATTTCCGATAACTTTTCGACGATATTTTTCATCCACTTTCCGACAAGTTAGTGTTTCCTTTTCCGACAAGATTCTGACAAAAGTATAACAAGTTAGTATTTTGGTCGGAAATAGTTGTCGCAAAATAAGAACTTTTCTAGTAGTGTTCTAATATAATATACAACTTAACTTACATATGAGTAAAGACTATAAATGATAAACAATAATATTAATTTTTTTAACTTTTGTTTTTAATTTTTTTATTTTTTCAAAAATAAATTAAACATTATGTTTCAAAACAAATCCTTTTAAATAAATACATTTTTAAAATTTTCTCACTATAACTTCAAATTTTAACTTTTTTTTGTTTATCAAATTTTTTGGATGTAAAAACATTAATTTTAAATATTTTGTATTTTTTTTTAAAATTTGATATTTTAATAAAATTCTTTTTATAAAAATTTGTTTCTTTGAAATAACATCAATAAAAATTTTTACTGCTTAATTTATTAAAATACTGTTTTTAATTTAAAAAAGAATTAAATACAATTATTAGTAATTAATATAAAAGAAAAACGAGAAAATTATGATGAAAATAAATGTGATGGTGCCACGTATCACCTTTAGTTATCTTTTTATTAGAGTAGAAAGATGATGAGTGAAGATATCATAATGCTCTACAAGTTTATGAATGTTTGTAAATATTAAAATTGTGATGTTCTCATTGATAGTCATCAATATGACCCAAGTTATGCGTGGAACTGAACTATGATGGCCTAATTAACGTCTAACAAAATCTATATGCTTATATCCTAATTGTAAATTTAAAACTACATTTACTAACCAATGTATTACACGTGTTGAATAAATAAAATATTAAACAAAATAAAAAGTTGTTTATTATAAAATTATACTAAGATAAAATATAACTAAAATTACGTATTATTAAGGACTATACATAATAAAATAATGATATCAACTTTTAAAACTTTTATTTTTAAACCTTTATTGTTTTTTCCCAAAAAAAATAATTATTTTGTAATTTTACCGTTTTATTTTAAAAATTTTTCTTATTATAACTATCAAAATTTGATTATTTTTTGTTTGTAAAAATTTTACTTTTTAAAAATATCAATTTAAAATAAGCCGTATGTTTGAAAAAAGTTTGATGTTTTATAAATGTTTTTTATTTTATAAAAATTTATTTTGTTAGAAAAAAATTAATAAAAAATATCTTTCTTAGTTTATCAAAAATCTATTTAATTGTAATCTAAAGTATAATTAAATAATATTATTAGTAATTAATATAATTATTTAATAGAAGTGAGAAGCAGAAAAATTTTAATGATAATGAACGTGGTGTTACCATATGTACATCTTAGTTACTTTTTTGTTATAGTAAAAAGATTATAAATTATGGATTGTCAATTAGCAACTTTAATTTTACATATTTCTTTATCTTTCTACTCAAATAAAAACATAACTAGGACTCTAGGAGAAACACGTGTCAAAATCACAATCCTTCTTATTAAATTTTTCCGTTTTTCTCTCTTATTAAATAATTATATTAATTACTAATATTCTTATTTAGATTAAAATAGATTTTTAATAAATTAAGAAATAAATTTTTTTATTAATGTTATTTCTAAATATATAATTTTTTATAAAATCAGATTTTTTTTCTAAAACATCAAACTATTATAAAAATATGAAATATTTTAAAATTGGTGGTTTTAAAAAGTAATTTTTTTATAGGCAAAAAATAATTAAAATTAAAAATTATAACAAGAAAGTTTTAAAAATGACATTTTTCTAAAACGTTTGTTTTGAAACAAAGTTTCAATTCTATTTATAATAAGGAAGTTTCAATCGAATAAACAAACAAACATACCCAGTATATCCCACTAAAAAAAGAGTCGGGTAGGTGGTGGCGAGTGTTTCCTCTATCTAGAGAGATAGAGAGACCGCTTGCAAAGAGAACTCCGACTTGAGAACGATAGCAATATCAAGCAGATTATATATCATGCAACACATAGTTATATATCACATAAAGGTTTAAAACAAGCATAGACATATTCTTAAGTACATTCATAAGCATAAAGTACATCAAATAAGTATAAGCATATCCATAAGCGTAACACCCGAAGTTTCAATCAAATATTATTATAGTTAATAAAGTTTAAGTTTATTTAATTTTTTTTATTTATTTAACTCGTGCAATACACGGTTTTACTAAAGCTAGTTAACAATACACATGTATTTATGTATATTAAGATTAAGAGAAAATTGCATGATCAGTCCTTATGGTTTAACCATATTACACGTTTGGTCCCCACACTTTGAAAATTACAAAGTTAATTTAAACTATTATGTATTCATTACAAGTTTGATCCTTAAGTTTTAAAAATTATAAAGTAAGTTTAAAATTTTATATGAGTGTTGCACTTTGTATAGTAATCTTTCGCACACATGTAAATGTGTATGCATCTATAAGTGTATATAGGTTTGATTTTACTCTAGATAAGTTTATGCCTCCCAAATGTTTAATGAAACGCCATCATATGTATTTTTGTATGGTTGTATGTATATGTTTCTATATGTGTAATTTTGTATGCATATGTTTTTATGTATTTTTTGTTGTTTATATATATGTTTATATGTATGTAGTTATGTAAATTTGTATGTGAATGTTTGTATGTATTTATGTTTATATGTTTGTATCTTTGTATATTTTGTGTTTGTATGTTTATAATTGTGTATGTATACATGATGTATATGTTTGTATATTTGTAACTGTATAATTATGGATATGTATATATGTTGTATGCTTGTGTACTTTTTGTATATGTGTAATTATATCATTATGTATATATGTGTACTTTTTGTATAGTGACGAATTGTCGAAGCTACAGATCAAAGACAAATTGACGCTTTGACTACCATATAGCATAAACAAATGATTGTAGCCTACGGGTTGTTCACTTATAGCCACAACATGTCCTCCCTATAAAGTTTTTTTTTTATTTTACTCAATCGGAACGACATGTCATCCTATAGAAAGTAAAAAAATAAATAATGACCTATAGCACTGACTTGTCGTCCTTATAGATCATTATTTTTTTATTTTTTATTTTTGACTAATGTCAGTCACCTCGGTTCCTATAGGGACGATGTGTCAGGCCTATTTAGTTCTTTGTACCATCGATGTATATCCCGACGACTTATTAGAGTTATTACGTCAAATTTGTACGAACAACACCTATAGCGACGACATATAGCGATGACATGTGGTTGCTATAGGGTAACAAATTTTCGTTTCTACAGACTCATATCCTTGTACCGGTTGTACTTATAGTATTTTATATTTGGTTTTAATTACCAACTTTAGTTATACCTAAAAGACTTGGTATTTTCCTTTTAATTTATTTCTTTCGTAGAATCTATTTTCTCATATTAACATAGCAAGTTAGTGAAGTTATCCATTTCTTTTAAAACCATCATATCATGAAAATGACCTAAATCCTCGTTGACGAAACATAGATTATTACTTTGTATGCCACAAATGACTCATTAGATATTGTTTAAGTTTGTGGATGCTTCAATATGGTTTATATGAGTATGTGACTGCAATTTATATCACTTTTAATGTTATTTATCATTATCATATCCCTTATCCATGCTTATTAGAGTTACTGTTCCATATGTATATTCTTCAAACAATTTCCCATTTTTTACTAACTTCTTGATAGATGATCTTTTACTTTAATTGCTCAGAGGACTCCTTCGATGGAAGATGGTCTGGTGATCCTATATAGTTGATAGTATTCATCAGAGGATTTGTATTAGAGGATTGTGTTTACTTACACTTATTTGATTATATAACTTATATAGTGATAAATGGAATATGATTAGAGGATAGTCTTTTACAAAATATATGACTAGCTTATTCAGTTGTGAATTTTATAATCAGGGCCGGCCCAAGTGAATATGAAGGGATGCATCGGGCTTGGGGCCCCAAAAAACTAAGGGCCCCCCATTTTTCAATTTTTTTATATTGGGTCATCCATTACAGCCCATAGCATTAAATCCATTTATCTGCCCTTTCAATTCACTTAATGAGAAGATCAACATTTGTAGAGGTCACTACACCATCGAACATCTCAATTTGCCCTAGTTCAGAGCGCTACAACTCCAAGTTCCAAGAGTAATCGATCGGCTCACAACTCACTACACCATCGACGATGGGCGCGGCGGCGGCCAATGGTCGGACACTCGGACCGTCACCTGGAGGCTGCCGGATGCGGCCTGACGAGGACGCCTCACGGGGTTGTTCCACTTCTCCAAACGACCATAACGGACCCTACACGACTGCATCGAGGTCGACATCAACTAAATAAGACCGGTAAGCACAACAAATGCATGAATTTAACCCACAAACAAACTGTGTTCTTGAGTCTTTAAAGTGGAAAGTTGAGTTTTACATTCTTCATTCTTAATAACTGATTGATTGAAATTGGCGGCAAGCAGATTGAACTTGGCACTTAACAGCAGATTGAACATTTGAACCTGCACGACTGCAATCAAGCCTCAAGGCTCAACTGCTCAAGGAGTCAAGGTTAGGTTATTCTTTAATTTTGATGAATCTTAAATCTTGATGATTCTTGAATCTTGATTACCGGTAAGTTGTTTCTGTTTATTGATAAGTTTAATACTAATTGCTTAATTGCTTAATTGCTTTGATAGCTCATTCCTTGATTTGTTGTTTTTAGGTTGCTTTAGCCTTTACATATAAAGATTTCCTTGATTAGGTATTTAAATTGATTTAGTATTTGGTAATTGGTAGTTTTATTAAACTATAATGTCAAATCGTACCACCCCATACAATGCCACATCCTTTCATGCAAAATAATTGAGCCTAAAAATATCATATGAAAGGGCCTAAAAATATCATATGTAACCCCATTAGGTAAAATATCATATTTCAGAAAGTTAATATCATATGAAAAAATATATATTGTTTATAAAATGGCCTAAAAATATTGTTTCGCTTCGGGCCATCAAAATAATTGAGCCGGCCCTGTTTATAATCACCGTTTCTTTAAAAATTAACATATTTATTTTATTTTGCTTATACTATCATGATCAACTCCCGTTGTCACTTTCATTTATATCAGGTCAAAAGAATGATAGTATATGTTAATATGTGGTTGTAGCAACTGCAAACATTAATTAGTCAATGTTCAATGATATACTCAAGATATGTTTCATTGAGAGCTCACCAACCTCGTGCTAAATGGGAAAGGAAACATGTGGGTCTACATAGACATGTAATCTTTGGTCATTACAATCTTTTTACTTTGTAAGTTCACAACTTACAATTGCTTTTTTTCTAATTTTAAATTTCTTTATTCTAACAATGTGTTTGTTGAGTGTGCAAGACAAGTTAGAGTACTGTGCAGATCAAACTAGATACAATTTGCTTGAAATGAGTTCTTGTAGATGACATGACTCGTCATTTCATGAAATAACTTGTTCATATTAATGAAGGGGCAAGATACAATCTGTTGAGGGAGGTGAAGAGTTTGTGCATGTGGACACCCCATTATTTATCATAGTCGTTTCTTGAATTACAAGAAAATGTAACTATTTTTTTCTTAACGGAAAATTAATTACTTGATTATTGTTTATTACAATTTTTATTTTTTTGAAGAATCTTTTTAAGATAGAAAAAAAGGAGTTGCTATTGGAGGGAGATGAAATTGTAAACAAAAATTTAGATATTTTTTAGCATCAAACAACAAATTAGACGGGAACCTCAAAATGGTGTAAAATGTAAACAAATAATCTTAATTTTTGGATGTGATATGATAAAGTCGAGCCAAGAAAGGGGCTAAGTCTAACCCTAGCAATTAGACACCAAACATATGTGCACTTTTTATGTTCATTTGATTCCAAATAATGTTCCATAGTCAAACGATTTGATTTAATATACATTAAAGGTAATGATTTAAATGAAAATAGTTTTAAATCTAAAATTTATAAGAAGAAATAATTAACCACTAATTTTTTAATCAATAGTTGACATCAATGTTTTAAAGCTCCAATCTGTTTGGCCGGTCCGACCGAGAATGGAGGGGGGACTATCACACCCTCGACATCCATGTGCGAAGTTTTTACCGCTAGACGTGTGAACAAACTAGGATTTAAGTAATTAGTTGATTTGAACGACCTCTAAATGAATTTTCAAAACAAATCTTAGACTTAATAAATTTAAAAATGCGAAAGCATAAGTATAAATATTCAAATTGTGATGTGTGAAAATAAATACGTAAAACACGCACCCAAAAACTATAGTTTAAATGTAAAGCATAACTAATGTTATGAAAATGTTTGCATGCCGAGCAACCCATGGGGTGCTCCTATATGCACTTGTAGCTTAACGACCAGAGAGACATAATAAAGTGTCAACTCGGGATTAGTAAGTTCATGATCGAGTTGTGAAAGTTCGACGTTTAAAGGCTTTATTTCTGTGTTTACGTGTCAAATTATGGGAAATACAGTTACTTTTGGTATATTATTATGTTTGTAAGATAAATGTAAAGAATACGAAGATGTTGGAAGAAACGTGACGAAAATTGGAGCTCGGTAGGTGAAGATATGGAAAAGAGAAGTTCCAAGATAATGGTAACTTAAAACGGCCATAACTTGAGCTAGGAAAAGATTACGAGGCCCACGACCTATCAACAGAAAGATCTTGAAAATTTAGACATGAAAATCAAGTTTGTGCAGGAGGTGGCGCCACCGACGCTATCGGCGTTAGTAAACCCAAAACCTGCTGATCGACGCCTCCTCTGACGCCTAGTTTAATGCCAAACTTGAGCCACCGATGCCACTGTTGGCGCCACCAATGCCAAGCGCAGCATTTTGGTGGGCTTTAACCTAATTTGATAGGTTTTAAAGAGGGATTACCCAAGGACAAAAAACACCTCTTCACACTACAATCAAGGACGAAAAAGCAAGCATCTTTCATCATTTCAAAGCCCTTCCAACATCAAGATCATCAAAATCTACATGCTTAATCTCATCTTCTTTGAAGATTTAATGATAAGGCAAGACTAATTCGTTGCGATTCACTTCTCACTAGGTTTTACTTAAAAAACGTAACTTTGTCATACCTGAACCCTAAAGTGGATTGTTTTTTCTTCAAGATTGTTAAAAACCTAAACTTTTATTTTGTTAATTTGATTATTTCTCAATTCAATTAATCAAGGAATTTACTTTTTAATGTTTAGTATTCTTAGGTTAATCGTTACTAGTATTTTCCTATGATTCCATGTGGATCCGCACCCTTCTTACCCTTTACTATTAAGGGTGATTAGACATTCTTTAATTAATATTTTTGACCGACCACACGACATCGATCAGCTCATGAGTTTGAAAGTAAACAAAAATAATTGCGTTGTAATAGCATAAGTAATGTGTAATGTAACATATAGCTAATTATAACATAAGCATAACAATAGTGTTTTTCGCAATCAAAGCTGACTGTGTTTGTTTGTTTGCCTTCGGCCACGACTTACCAGCTCGTGACAATATGTTAGTCATTGAAGACAATGTTGCACCCGCTTGATCTCTAGTCATATGAGTGTGGCTTGTCAGACCCGGTAGAACTACCCAATATTTCTCGCTAATTTCCTTAATTAACAATTCAAAAGCGTAAGGACTTTTCAATGGTACTATACTATGTTAATGCCATATACAACTTATATAAATAAAACTTTTGGAAATATGTTATCTCCCCCAAAGGAGTATTTAAAAAGTGACAGTAAACTCATCTTAAGTGTATGCCCAGAAATAATACAAATCAAGGTAGATAAAAAGACAACCCATCACAGGTTATCTAGAATATATGGATACACAAGTACATGTAGGGTAGAATGGATTAACAAACCCTAAGTGTTCAATCAATCCTATTATTTATGTATTTTAGAAAATACTAAATAGTTTAATCCAGTTGACCCGTTTGACACATTGGTGACATGTTAAGTGAAATCATGTTCATTTATGTAAAACCAAATCAAGTTTAATCTAAAGCATCCACATGTTAGCACATAATGAGTTCTAAACTCTAACCGTATTTTTTAACTAGCAAAACCTATCATACAAATCCATACCAATAATTAACATGCATATTTCAATCAAACGTTATTCAAACACTTCATTTTCTCAAGTGGTGGCTACCTATGTTACTAATGATGCAACCTAACACACATAGGGTTCTAACCATGTTGGACCAAAAGAACCAATGAGCCAAGATCAGGAAAACCTCTAAGTCCCACATGTCATTACAACAACTGCTGAAGACTCTCATCAGCTGTTTTGACAAAGTCTGAAGAATCAAAGTCTGAAGATCAAAGATCTGAAGTACAACA